>VTWG01000369.1:0-29379 GCA_008817895.1 Anopheles fontenillei
CTTGTAGGCGGCATTAAGGATCGTTATGGCTCGAAAATTCGAGGAATTCAACCTGTCGCCCTTTTTGTAGACTGGGAGGATAACACCCAGCTTCTACTCCTCCGGAAGTTTCTCCTGCTCCCAGATTTTCACGATCAGCTGATGCATTTCGACGGTAAGCCTTTCCGGCCCCATCTTGAAGAGCTCGGCCGCCAGTCCATCGCTGCCAGCAGACTTATTGCTCTTAAACTGCTTGATGGCGCTGGCAATCTCATCCAGAGAAGGCGGAGGCACCTCGTCGTTTGCGCTGATGCTGTCACTGTTGTTACTGTTGTGCTCCTGCCTCTGATCCATTCAAGTGTCCAACAAAGTAGCACTTTCACCTTTCGATCACCTCCCGCTCGTCTGTTAGCAGATTTCTTTCCGCATCCCAGCACATTGCGTTTTTAGGCTAGCTGCTCTAGCACCTGTTCATCTGACTCTTCAAAACGGCACTGTTTGGCCTGGAAGAGCAGGGTTTGCTGTTTCCTCAGTCGTCTATAGTTCTCCACGTTCTGACGCGTTTCATGCCGTAGCATGCGGGCGCGCGCTGCATTCTTCTCGGATAGTGCTCGTTTGCACTCTTCGTCGAACCATTCCTTTTTCTCTCTACGTGGTAAGCGGCCGATCTTGTGTTCGGCTGCGGTGCTGATGGCTCGTTCCACCATATGCCAGTGGTCTGCGAGGGGCATCGCGGCGATGTTGTTGTCGGCCGAATAAGCTTCCCCGAGCGTTGTCGTGTATGGATACCCCTCCGCTACATCAGCACACTTCAACCGGTCCAGGTTGAGACTTGATGTGTCCTGACTTCGTTGGTTGTTAACCACGGAGAGTTTCTGGCGTAGTTTTACCATGACCAGGAAATAGTCCGAGTCGACGTTTCTATAAGTTTTTTCGTCGATAATAGCCGAGAACTGCCTTCCGTCAATCAGAACGTGGTCGATTTGGGACTTTAAATTACGGCTAGGAATTTTTTTTAGTCTAGTATTTCGTATCTTGTAACTGGTGATATTATCGAACTTCAGAACAATCGAACCGAACAAAAGTTATTGATTGAAAACTCTGATTGATTTTGCTAAGGGAGGATTTTAATTTCGAGCTGTTTTGTATGGGGTTTGACAGTTGACAGCTGAAATCATGTCAACACTCTATACAAAATCACGTGCAAAACCATCCTCAAATTTACAGCCGAGATGATTTCAGCCTGAAAAATATGTAAATAAACGCCGATTCGCCGCAAGCTCGATCAGGTTAGCTCAAGAAGGATTGAATTTTTATACTGAAGCATACATATTTTGCCAAGAAAGGTGGAACAAGAAACAAATTTGAATCGACATTTTAAAATGTACTATAGTATCACATCAAACATAAAAAGCGCAGTTCTCAAACGGATACATCCTTGATGATGAATATTGCTCTAGTGACAGGCAGAAATTTCAGCTCGTTAGCTGGAAAAAGGAAAGGGAATGTCGTTCATCCCAATGAACACGAATGTGATTTCGGTATTTTTGTTTCGTACCGTGATTTCGGTACGGCCCTCCGTTAGATCCGCCACTGCCTATAGAGTTTGTCGGTACACTATTCGAATCGGTAATCTATTAATCGGTACACTATTCGAAAATCGGTAGAACTACAATATTGACCAACTATCATTTGAATCGTTATCGCTAGAACGGTTGGGGCAGTATAAAATTCACCGTTTCTTGGTTTGCATTAGTGGTGGGAGCTCGGAATCGGACTTACACGATTCCGATTCCGTGTTCGGAATCAATCCCGGAGCCGATTCCGATGCTGGATTCGATTCCGATTCCGGAGTCGATTCCGGAGCCTATTCCGGAATTGATTCCGGAGTCGGCTTCGGAATCGATTCGGTGATCGAAATCGGCCCCGGAATCAGAATCGGCTCCAGAGTCGGAATTGACCTGGGAATGGCAATTTACCACGGTAAAGGAATCAGGATTGACTCCAGAAATAGAATTAGATCCGGAATGATAATCAGTTCTTAAATTGAAATAAGAAATTTCAGAAATGCAATCAGTTTGGGAATCCCCATGAGAATGGATCGTTTACAAGTAAATTTTGTTTCTTTACGGCTATCAATACGGACCATAACGGACCATACGGATCATCATTGGACCCAAATGGCTATGCTTATGGAGATGCCGGAACCCAGCCAATTCTGATTCCGGATCCGATTGCGATTCCAGAAAACTTTGGAGATAGTCGGAATTGATTCCGACAAAAACTTCATTTTTCCCATCACTAGTTTGCATGCATTCATTTTCATTTTTCATATTTTTTTCGATTCATCGAAAGAACCATAGCGTTATATTCTCGTGAACCGATTTATTCATTTTTTCACGTGAACAGAATGAACCATGTGGTACTGGTTCATTTGGCACAACGCTACTGGACATAACATAACGTAGCATATGTCGATACAAATATTTTGTAATGTTTGTGTTTTATTTGCAAGCTTTACACTACCATTGGTGATATTAATATGTAATTAAAATGTTATCATTCAGCGTCGGTTCACTTTATTGTTCATAGTATCTAAATTCATTTATTATGATATATGAGCTTATTAATGTTTATTGATGATTTTTTTAATGTAACATTCTTCTGTTGTAAAGTTATCAATATCTATAAGTTAACATTAATCTTGAATTTTATTCTAAAAATGTGAATTATTAACCACATAACTCGAGTGTTTAACTGACTTTTTAAACACTTTTTTTTTAATATCTGTTGCAGGTCTCGATCGAAATCTTGTTCTTCCGGCTGCGGTTTTTCACCGGGCAGTCGAGCAGATGAAAAAATCTTCAGAATTTACCTTTTCCGTTGTCCTAAAGCAAGAACAATCAAACTCTGGGACCATAATATCATTTTCCAACGGAATTAATAGGTAGGTTTCGAACTTCAAAGCACCAGTTGTCTCTTCTTTTACTTTTTTCTTTTCCCATCTCAACTCATCTACCTGGTAAAAACATGTAAAAACAGACCATGTGTCGCCACTATCCTTATCTTATCTAATGTTTGATGAGCATGTTGAAAGACATTCATTTATGAAAATTTAATACACAATGTATACGATACAACAAACTTAGCACTACTCCCGTTATTTTACACTCTGCGTGCCAGAAGAAACCGGCGCGTCTGTCTATTAGACCTCCTTGAATAGTAATATTTACATTATTGCTACTTTATACACAGTATCTCAAGTGTGTCCTTGTAGAACCAGCGCGTATCATATATTTTATAATTTATGAAGTTTGTTATCCTTCGCATTGTTTCTTCATTCGATGATTTAAATGCTTTTGTAAATGTTTTGTAAAAGTGTTAAAAAATAATATTTAATTCAATATTTGGATTTTCTAAGCATCATTGATTTCACTATAAACACAAGACTTTAATTTTCTAAGCCAATGTACTATATGTTACCTTCATCCTATTGTTTTAAGCAAGCATCTCAAATCCTTCTCCTCAATTTTCTGTTTAGTCCAGAAATTTCGCCATGTCCTATTCTTCTTCTTTTTCTCTAATCCTAATCGAAACATTGTAATAATTAATATTAATGTTAAGGTATTTAGAATTACAATCAAGTGGAAGACGTGACGAAATACGTTTTCATTACACACACATAACAGCAGCGGGTGTTACGCAGATTCTAACGGAAACATTTCCGTATCGACTTGCGGACGATATCGAGCACAAGGTGTCACTTACTGTTAGCGGCACTGAAATGCAGCTATTCATCGACTGCCATCCACTGTATAAAAGAGTGACACATTTTTTACCAGATAGAAATTTTAGTGCTTCCAATATGCAATTATTCGTCGGACAAAGGAACTCAAATAGTCATTATTTATTTAAGGTAAGTTTGAGTATTGTCTCTTCCAAATATCTGAAGAGCGATTAAATGCTAAATATCTTTGTTGATTTATGATTCAATTATATATTTTATGACTAATATATTTCTACTATTCGTATACTTTTTATCGATTTGCACGTGACAACGCAGGGAGAATTAAAAGATTTACGTCTTATAACTGGGTCTTATGGTTATTTATCTCAATGTGAGTTGATGGATGCACAATGTCCTACTTGTGGACAATTTTTAGAATTAGAAAATGCTTTACTAGAATTAAAAAAAACAATGTCACTGTTAACAAAAAGGGTAGGTATTCAATAATAATCCGTATATCAACTATTCTTTATCTAATTTAATCGATGTTTATTACAGCTAGTGGAAGCAGAGAAGCGTGTCTCGTATATTGAGGAATGTGATTGTAAAAAATCATGCTTAATAAATGGTACAACTAAAAACGATGGAGATGCCTGGGATATTGGATGTAGTCGTTGTGAGTGCAGGCAAGGAATAGTCAAATGTGGTCCAAGACCATGTCCAGAGGTTAAATGTAAACATCCAGTATTAAGAGAGGGCGAATGTTGTCCTGTGTGTTTGAGTAAGTACTTTCTAAATTAACTATTTTTTTAATGTGTTACAGGAGAATGTACGAACCACTCGAGTAATGGCAATTCGCCAAAGCGACGATTTTGTCAGTTTACCGATATCATTTGTTGAAATGTAACGCATACACAATTATGAATATTACCAAACCACCTAAACTTAAATATTTAGATCGTGTAAACCGTTTTTGTCGGCCTGGGGATACAGTCGTCAACTCGTACGACTTAACAACATGCCCGTCATGGGTTCAAGCCCCGAATAGACCGTACCACCATACGTTGGACTAACTATCCAGCAATGGGTAATCAATTAGTCACTGAAAGCCAAGCCCTCTAGTGGTACAGGCAGGGCTTGACCGACACCAGTTGTTGACTCTTCAACTTCATTAGATATACCACCTTGTATCGCGACCTACTTCGGTCCCAAATACAGTCGTATGTCGTGGGTCTCCTCGTGGGTCTTCATTGGTACGCATTTTTTATTTTGAATTATCAAACTCATTTAAATGGCTTATTACGGAACAGGAATCATTTCAGGTTGCTTGCAAATAAAAATGTAGAAAAATGTTTAAAGCAACCTGAAGCATTTAAATCTTTAAATCTTAAAGCATTTAAATCTTTTCATGTTGAAGAATATCTCTAATATCTGCCATCTGAATCATTTATATTAAGTTTCTTACCAGCTATTTTAATCCATTATTTTCCACTCAAAACTGGTTACTATCGGCTGAGTAGTCGGATGGAAACCGCTTATCTTGAACTATCATAAATTCTTTGCTAATTTGTTTATGAATTGCTCACCAAACGGTACTCGCAAATGCAATGGCTTCATTATCTGATGTACTAGCTGTATTAAGCTGAAACAGTGAAACATTGATGTTCATTGATATGCAACTGATTCAAGACAAGGAAGTATTATTCAATAGATAGAAAACCGGTTGGAATTACTTGGTTTTTGAAATATAGATCAGTGGTTCTCAAACTATTTTCATCCAACGTCCGCCTTTATGAGTTTATTAATGATAGCACCCAATCATAACGTATCATGAGTTACTAACGTTGTACATAAACCCCCTACAGCTGTTAAGCAGAGGAGGGGGGAGGCTGGACCGGGTAGTGAAGAACTGCTAGAATCGGCTTCAGCGCGAACCCATTGAGAAGGACTGGCAACTTCACAATACAATAGTTAATGGGGAAGAGTCTGTAATCGACCAACTACTTCTCTAACATGATGAAATGGTTACCTCGAGGCCTCAGGCGACCGATTTGTCCTTTTGAAATTGAATATAACACTGATCGCTTTAGCATGTTTAAAGATGGAAATTAATCATTTTTTCATGTTTGATAATGTCCAAACAGTATTTTAGATTTCGACTTACTTTAATTTTCTTCTTTGGTTTTATTCAGGAAATTGGAGATGAACAAGAATAATCAGGACTATGATCAGGAACAGTTTACTTTACTTATATTTTAGACTTTCGGTATAAACATCGCATCATCACTTTTGTCGTTAGAATGCTAGAATCTCTAAATTACTTGATAAGACTGTATTGATTACCACAATTTCCACCAAATAAATATATTGGAACTTAAAAAGCTAATTGAAGTCATAAGACAGTTTCCATTGTTTTTAGCACATAATTCCTTTCCATTTATGAGAGAATTCACGATCAACACAGGAGCATCTATTTTTGTATAATTCTTAAATCTTTGAATATATTTTTATGGAGTTTTTTACCTTTCTACATCTTATCTTTTTTATTTATTTTTACTTTTTCAAATTTTTATGCAATTGATTTACATGATAACCAAAGCATAGTTTGTTTTATTTTTGAAACGATTTTTAAATTTCACTTTATTAACAATAGTTTAACAATTAGTATATATTCCACAAGATACAGTGCACAGCACTTTTCAACGTCTAATTGTCTGACTGCCTTAAGGCGTTTGATATGTAACATATTCTGTTTTATAAATGTTTCGATCTCTATAACTAGTTTAACATTCTAACAGCCGATCGAATACAAGGAATTACTTCCTTGAAAGCATGACAATTGGCTGAATTTGTAACAATAAATGCAATAAAATAATCAACATTACAGTTCTTATAAAACGTGACAAATTAGTAAGCAGAAGCATTAAAAGATAAAACATAAATTTGATATATCGCCATCAGTCACCAATACCAACACCCATCTGTAGATTTTCCCTTGTTATCGCCCACTAAAATAATGGGCGATATGAATCACTTTGGGAATCACTGGAATAGATGATGAGCGTAATTTAACAACATTGGATACAACAAGCTTTGCAACTTTTTCTTAAGAGTTTCGAGATGTCTGTATTTTATATCATTCTATTTTCTTGTCTCATTTGCAGAAAGCTGTTACATTACTAAGAAAGACTTTGAACATGGTGAAATCCAAATCTTAGGCTGTAGAAACTGTTCGTGTGTAGATGGTAATATGCATTGTGAATTCCTGCAATGCCCCGAGCTGAAGTGTCCACCGGAGCAACAAATGTCAGTAACGGATGAATGCTGCAAATTTTGTCAAGGTATTTCATCGTTTCCATTAACATTACCACCTCAAGATAACATTTTCTTGGGAGACACGCATCAGCAGCCTCGAGAGCAGCAACATCAACAACGCCATAAAAATATTAAACTGCAACACCAAGAACTTGATTCTTTTCAAGTGAATAATTTTGCACAATTTAAAAATAATGAAAGTACAGAATTACACATATCCTCAAGTAAAACAAAATCCGGCGGAACTCTTCACACTATCACTGAAAGTACTAATGATGAAAAACGGGTGGCTAATGTATTTAGTGCCAATAGTAATTCTCAATTTATTAGAGAGTTTCTCATCGATCAAAGGATACAAAATCGGCAAACTGATGATCACGATGATATTGACAACATTCAACAAGATAAGCAAAAAACTTTGGGCGATAATAGTGAAACTCTCTCCATGTTGATCATCACTAACGATCGTTCGCATGGTCAGATGAATCTTATTGACGATCAACTCGGCAGAGTTCAACATAAGGACATAAACTTTGATCTAGAACAAGAAAGTTATGCCAAGGATGTGGATAAACAAGATAACCTAAATTTGGGAAAATTCAACAGAGAATCCGATGCATTCCGATAACTAAATCCTTTGATATCGAGTCGAATGTTATCACATGTATATGGAGTATGTTGTAATCTTTGTGAAGTAAAAATTCACAGTACCTATAGACTTAAAGCAACGGTAAACGACGCATTTTCGAAGAACCGCATCCTGTATACAAAACCGTGCTTTTCCTCATCTTCATCCAAACGACAATTTGAGCTTCTCACCAGACGCATATTTCATCCGTCGTGCCACTTCACTAAAACATTAGCTGTAAGCACTTATCCGTTGTTGGCCGAAAGTCATCATCCATCAAACAAACAGGAAACACATATGTACTTGGTTTAGATGTATCTAATGATCTTTAAATTTTCCCGACTAACGTTGAGATATTATTTCTGCCCTTTAGATATTTTCGACCATTCTTCGCTCTACAACACATACAATATTCTAAACTAACAATTACCGTGTATGCAACATATCAAAATTTACTTAAAAATTTAATTCATTTTTCTTTTCATGTCTGATATAACAACCATTTTGGCTTGCTTCTTCTCTTTCATCGAATTCTCCAATATTTTGCTAATTAATGTTCTACTGGGTTATTGTGAATAACTGCTATGAATAACATTGCGCTACATAACGATGCTATACTAATGATGCTTGGACAAAATTTATACTTTCTGAAAAATTATTTACACCATCCGCTATACTTCCTAACATATCAGGAGTGGACTATTGCTCAAAAGGCCATGCATGTCACAATAACGCTACGTGTCTTAACCTTAACACCAAGTACACGTGTACCTGTCGTTCGGGCTTCCACGGAGATGGGTATCAATGTTTCGGTAAGTAGTAGTTCGTGTACCTAACATTTTCATATCCATTCAAGCAAAAAAAACCATACTTATAGCATAGGGTATTACTTTACATATATTAATAAATTAAGGATGCCACATGATGAATGTGTTTTTATATATAACATTATTCTCAAATCTTACGACATCCTGCAATAACAAAAGTCAACTTGTTATTTCTCTAGTGAGTACTTGACAGAAAATTGAAGTGAGGAAATTGAGGTTTCACAAAGTTTCATTTTTTTTCCAAATTTATTATTCTCTACAGAAATCCCTTTAATTTACATAGTTATCTCGTGCAGAACTTAAAAATAAACTTAAAGTAACACATTCGGCCTCAGCACCATTTTTCGATCGAAAAAATTCGATAGGCGCTCACGTAAAACTGACAGTATAACTATTTCTTTCATACTCCTACATGAAGTCGATTCCCATCGAGTTCAGTATTTAGTGTAGGCTAACCATTNGATAAAAACTATCAATGAGTAAGCGAGTGAGTGTCTACCCATTTAAAGGGGGGATTGTCACCGTTCATAATGAGCAGGATGTATGTAAAACCGTTATCAGAGCATAGTCATAACAAAAAACACTAAAATTTAGGGCATATTTTAAATATTTTCATTGAAAGCCATGAAATTGATAAAAACTTTCTTAGTTTTTGAAAAACATAATGTAAATAACAAAAAGGCCGCGGCTGCGAAAGCGGTGTTGGTTAGGTTGGCTGCATTTTGAAAACGCTAATGACTAATAACGATAACTAATAATCATAGCACTATGGCACTATATCGTCAAATATTCGCAAGCTATGTGGCATTTTTTATGGACAAGATTATCAAGGTTTTTAAAGATATCGGCCTGATTTTTTCAGAAGCCTAGCTAAAGACTACCATCTTCGATTAATTGAAGAAAGTGGTATACCATTCTTCTCGGTACATGGTTTTTGAATTTTCCAGAAAGCCTTAAAGTCAGAAAATGGACGAAAATATGGGAAAATATGAGTCCAAATTTCAGGTGCCGCCAGCAAACAAGAACTGAAACAAATGCTACATGCCATCTTCTAGGATACCTTTAAAAAACCACAGCCACTGTGAGTAACATACTGTTCACTTCGTTAATCGAACTATTAAGGCTGCATTCTGAAATATTTTTTCTCAGTTATCAGTCTCTCAGTAATAAAAATTATTACACCCATTTTTCCTGGCTTGTAATCTTCTATCTATTTCAGTTTCATTCAAATAACTGCCAAAGTTCTTCGCGGACCGGATTCAAAGGGTTTGCCGTATGTTTGACATGTCTGCTCTAGATTCTAAATTCTTATACCTTTAATCCACCTTGGTAGTTACAAATACGAAATCCATCGCAAGGGCTAAGCTTAATAAGCTCTATGACAAAATAATGCCGGTATTGCAACAGCTATCTTGTTGGTTGGATAGCAACCTAACTATAAAATATCCACCAGCGAGGATATGCAGTCAAAAATCAATAGTTGAACGATAACCCAACTTGAACGCTTGATATTTGGCTAACAGTTCAATTAAGGACCATGCGTTTGAATAGAAACCCCGATTTTTGGAAAACTTTAAAAAATCTTTTAGATGTAGAGATTTTTTTATGTTGAGATTTTTTTAAATGGAAAAAACGTACCAACTACATAACACATATTCAGTAGTTGGTAGGAATGATGCACATAATTGTTTGCATGCGAAACTATCAAGTGTTGGAGTCCAACACTCACCAGTTTGGAATTTATTTTTATCATCTTTTAATAGAAGCAACCTAAAATGCTTAGATTTTTCACCTAACAGATGAAAATGCCAATGATGGAATTCATTGGATATAGGACAACTATTTTCGCTGCTGAAAATGGTGCAAAGTTCACACTCTTCCTTCAAATAAGCTCTCGTCATAAGAAAATTCAATAAATAAATTCAATAATTTAGATACTCCACATAGGCGAAAAGTACGGCCACACAAACGACCGCAGGGCGGTGGCGGCGGCGGTCATAAGCGGCAACATCCCAAAAATTCTACTCACAGAAACAAACATTCAAAGAAAAAGAAGCACGATCAAGCATTACAGTTGCATACGACAGAAGGTGAAATATTGTGTCTTTCTTTGGTTTTTTATCATCTAATACATATATAATAATTTTTTAATTTCATTCTGTTATCAATTGAATTTTGTTTAACATATAGATAAACTCATGAACATATAGATGGCGAGAAGATAAACTACACATTTTAACGAATAATCCATTCACCATATAGAAACAACACGTAAACATAAACTTCACTAAATGTCGATTAACGGTTTAAGTAGACATACATACAAAATACATCATTAAAAACATCTTTCTACTACTGATTTCTTTGTTTTAGTATCTATTACGAATTTACAGTCAAAGATAAATTACAAGTAATCTAACAAATCCAACATTAAAATTCAAATGAGAAAATAATATAGTAAACAATAAGTAAACAATACACTAACCATTGGGATCTAACTTGGATGGATATGTCGTTTAAGTGATCATTCCTTTCTATCTTTTATACAATTGTAACTTATACACATGTTTTATATATTTTCTCTACCCACCAACAACTACGATCAGATGTGGATGAGTGTACTCAACAGGGTGGTCTTAATGGTAACCACTGTCATCTTAACACACGATGTGTTAACACCTTTGGTTCATACATTTGCGAATGTTTACCTGGCTATCGAAGACAAGATAAGTTCAACTGCATAGAGATGGATGAATGCAAGTCTGGCGAGCACAATTGCCACGAGGACGCAGATTGCATTAACACATTGGGCTCATTTCATTGCCAATGTAAGGAGGGTTACACGGGCAATGGACACGATTGTAGGCGTAAGTTACTTTTATATTAGATACAGTTTTCCAATACATGTTAAAATTAAATTATTTCAGCCGTCTGCAATCAGACCTGCTTGAACGGTGGAGAATGTCGCTCGCCTAATGTCTGTACATGTCGAACGGGTTACATTGGCGAATCATGTGAAAAGGATCTGGACGAGTGTACAACAGGTTTGCACCGGTGTAAGGATACGACAGATTGCGTTAATATGCCGGGCTGGTAAGTGACTAAAATTAAATTCAGATAATAATATAATGCAATACAATCCGAATTCAACAATTGTACGCTTTATAGTCGACATGTTTTTAGTTGGCAATTCGATAAGAGTAGTGGCATTGCCTCATCTGGAGCGATTTTATCAGACGTTGCTGTCAAACGCTATTTCGGTTCATATTTAGATTATTTGGATGATTTGAAAAGTTTGACGTACATAATAATATTGACAGATAAAATCGGATGGGACAATTCGACGGAAAAAATAGATTTCGTCGTACCACCCCCTAAGGCCCGTAGCAGTGCCTAATCCGATGCGATTTTTTTGGTAGCCATGTAAAGATTAAATATGGGATTTGACAGATATCTTCAGTCGTGCGATTTCGTCGTCCGACGTTTTTCGCCAAAACTCATGCGAAATTCTGACAGCACGTTTAATAAACTCGCATGCAATGGAGCACTGAATAGGAGCAATTTTTTTTTTATTATGGGTTGTTTAAAACTGTGCTATTTCATTAAACCTACTAAATCTTTTTATTCAATGACAATCAAATTCTCGCGTTGTATTCGTGGAATATAGTTATAACAACTTCTATTGGGCGTCGGACATGCCGTCTACGCGGACATGCCGGCCTATACAGGGTCTTTCGAGACATAATACATATATTTATAGTTATAACAACTATACAAGTCATTTTGCTATAAATATGTTAAAAAGTGTTAAAACATTGTTTGACCATTGTGATGTTTGAAGTTGACCAAAATATAAAATTTAACTAGTTAAGGCCCGGTAAAATCTACCGGATGTCCTCAAATTTCGAATTATTTGCAAATTCTACACGTTCAGTGGCAACAACCATAACTCAAACACCTATTTGTTCTTATTTGTTCTTACAAATGTGTTAACCTTGTAACTTCNAATTGGAATGTTTGACGTACCGCAAATGTGTTGTATGAAAACGACACCGAATAATGTTGATCAGAAATCTTTGTGGACCAACCTGAACTTCATCACAAAGGCCAGTGGCGGATTTAGGATGTTGGAGGCCCTAAGCGTTAAAAGGAGTGGAGTAGCGAGAGACTCGAGTCCAAAAATTAAACAACGGGTATGTTAGCTAGTTCTCACTGTCACGTTACGCCAGGATGTGAACCGTAACAATAAACGGGAGAATTTCTTCTGCACTGACTCGATCTAATTCGACCATAATGAGGATGATGAGCACCAAACTGCTGAGGAGTATTCTAGGATGGATCTAACTAGCGATTTGTAGAGTGCGACAAGACAATGTGAGTCGGACAATTATCGCGACTACCTGCGTGCAAATCCTAGCATTTTGTTCGCTCTAACAATAATTTCATTTTTTTTGGCACAACAACCGCTGTCGGTCAAGACCTGCCTGTACCCATTAGGGAAGTGAGCTTGGCTTTCAGTGATGTATTGTTACCATAGCAGGATAGTCAGTCCTACGTACGGGGACACGGTCTATTCGGAACACTTGAACCCATGACGGGCATGTTGTTACGTCGGACGAGTTGACGACTGTACCACCAGACCGGCTAATAATTTCATTATGGTGCACATAAAAGTCAAGTTTACGGCCAAGAGACTTTTTCTACACTGCACTATCGTTGCAGTTGTGTACCGGAGATGCAGTAGTTATACGCTATTGGAAAATTAGAACGGTAAAACGACTTGGACGAACATTTATAAACAGAAATTTATATTTCGTTATTCAAGCACCGGTCAGAAAAAGATACGATCGATGTTGCAGGACAAGACAATCACCGAAACACCTCACTGGAATAAAATCTTAGTCTGAGATCGTGCGCATACAATAAACATTCAGATTCCCTTACTATAGTAGTAACGTCGTTGAAAAATAGAGAAAACAGCAACAGTCCAAGATTACTACTCTATGACACGCCTGAACTACTCACGAATTACCTAGATGTCATTCAAATTTGACGCGATATCGACGATTGGTGAGGTAAGATTTGAGCCACTCCACTAAAGGATTTTTCTACTCCAATTTGAGCAAGCTTCGCCATCAAAGGGCCTTAACGTCAATTTAGGTGACATCCAACTGGGCTCCCGAAACGAATACAGAAAGGTAGTGAGATACAAACTCCACCAAATTGGTGGTCACATTGCGGCGAGGGAAAACCCCGTGTTGGTGTGTTGGTATCAGCGAGCGGCAGCAGTTCAAGAGCGAGTTCTGGACGACCGCTTAAAAAACCTTAGCATCTGCAGGCAAAGTAGTAATGCCACGGTAGTTTTCCACTAAGCTGTTTTCCCCTTTTTTATGCACAGGAAACATCAAGAGCGTCGGAAGGCACGTTTGTTGAGAGCAGCTTCCAATGTGAAGAACGATAGGCTAATAAATTGCAGATTTCTTCTTTGTTACACGAAATTGTTCCATCAAAGGAAACTATAGCTGGAAGGGAGTTGTTTATCCGTTTTGTGGCGACAAACATCCAAAAAAATTTGGTTTTCCTATTAAGCAAAACTGTATACGAATCAAAAAACGAGAGTGAAGTTGCCTGTTATAGCTTTT
This sequence comes from Anopheles fontenillei, assembly GCA_008817895.1. NCBI lineage: Eukaryota > Metazoa > Arthropoda > Insecta > Diptera > Culicidae > Anopheles > Anopheles fontenillei. The sequence continues at coordinate 14,119 of VTWG01000369.1, forward strand.
GTATATATTGTGTGCAGTGATGAACCGCAATCTCGATTGTTTATAGTTTTCTAGTCGAAGTTTTATAGGGCAACAGGCAGATAAGCGTTCTGTAAATTTTCGGTTGAATAAATCGAGTGCATGGTTTACATTCGGGTTTCCATCAAGGAATGACCATTCAGAGGATTGCAGTAGATCATATAGAAACAAAAAGTTAGTGCGACTCTCGTTGAGCATGCCTGATTCTTGATATCATGATGGGAACTGATAACGTTCTGCTTTGGCTAAGCCGTTCGGCAAGCACAGCTCTATAGGTAGATGATGGCAATCAATTGCAACTATGGGAAAGGTTGATATTGCCGGTGGAGAGCATTGTTGCAGAATATCATCGCACACAAAAATCAAATCAAGGTAGTTATTCGACGCATTATGAATTTTGTAAATCTGGTACAATGCGTCTCATAGTACAGTCAACTCGTATGACTTAACAACATCCCCGTCATGGGTTCAAGCCCCAAATAGACCGTGCCGCCATACGTAGTGACTATCCTGCTATGCGGGGTAATCCAAAAGTCATTGAAAGTCAACCCCATAAGTGGTACAGGCAGGCCTTGACCGACAACGGTTGTTCAGCCAAAAGAAAAAAGAAAAAGGTACAATCCGTTACTATTCATACAACCAAGAAGAAAGCGACAGTTGTCCGTAATCGTCGAGTTTACGTAATCAACTTTGTGCATAAATAAATTTGTTTCATCGGATTAAGGTTTGAAAAATTGAAGTCGACGAATTACTTACTTACTTATTCGGCCCTACAACCGCTTTATACGCTGTACGACAGTGAGGTCGCCGTACATCTCGTATAGCTCGTCATCATAGCGGCTCCTCCATTGTCCTTCCACACATACGGGGCCAAATATCCTTCTGAGCATCTTCCTCTCGAACGCGGCTAAGAGGGTTTCGTCAGATTTGGACAGTTTCCATGATTTGAAGTGTCCATGAGATTTGGACAGTGTCAGAGGCGTATGTGAGTACTGGTACTATATAGGTACTATATAGTCCCAGCTTCGTCCGTCGCGACAGGTTCTTTGAGGTGAACTGATTTTTCAGGCTGTAGAATGACCGGTTGGCAGCCTGCATCCTTGCGCGCAACTCAGCTTCCATGCTATTGTCGTTGCTGACCTTTGACCCAAGATAGGTGAATTGTGGGACGACTTCAAAAGTGCGTCCACCTATCTGTGCGTCACGCCTACGTAGATTCCGATTATTTATTGGTAGGCCCGTTGATGTTGCCACCATCAGTTTGGTCTTTGCCTCGTTGATCTGCAATCCAAGGTTCTCTGCCGCCTGCTCGATCCCTTGGTAGGCTTCTGCTACATAGGAGAGTCGCAGACCAATGATGTCTATATCATCAGCGTATGCCAGGATCTCGGTTGACTTACAGGGTTTTCGAGGATTCTATAGACATGTTCAGCGAGTTGTAGAATCGTTCAGGCATATAATAGACTCTTTCAGCGAGATATAGAATTGTTCGGAAGTAGGCGTAGACATGTTCAGCGATTGTGTAGAGCTGTCATTTGTTTTGTTTACACACTGTGCCGCAGGGTTCAATTTTTCATTCTTAAAAGTCCTAAAAGTAGCTAATAATCGTTCCCCAAGCTGTTTAATACATACATTAGTTGAAAAAAGCTTATTTTTTCGAAAACTGTTTGTTTACCTCCTGATTAGAATGATCCAAGCTGCAGTCCAAGGGGTACGAAAGTGACAGCTCTACAGTATAACCGAACATGTCTACGCCTACTTCCGAACAATTCAATATCTCGCTGAAAGAGTCTATTATATGCTCGAAAGAATCTACAACTCGCTGAACATGTCTATATAATCCTCGAAAACCCTGTATAGAAGATGGTTCCCGTAGTCTCCACCCTCGTGTCGCGGATGGCCCTCTCTAGCGCCAAGTCGACGAATAACAAACAGTATTGCGATAAACAGTCACTGAAAGCTAAGCCCGATAGTGTCAGGTATTGCCCGATAACGGTTGTTGTGCCAATAGAAGAAGCAGAAGAAATACATAATCCTGAATTCGTTAGCGACCCATTGTCTTCTGTCCTGTTATATCACAGTTATGACGTTATTTTAATGTTATCTATAGTCTTCGTGTAATCAGGTTTACATATTTTGCATATTGTTTGGCTGTGCGTCATCGTTGTTTCCGGTAGTGCAAATTTTTCAGAACTACATTCATATACTAGTCAGTTTTTGGCGTAAGAAAATTTACATTTTGTACGAAAGCCTTTCAAAACAAATACGCATTTGGTGGTTTTTCTAAGCTAAGAGACTTGTATATGGAAATGAGTCAAAGAATGAAATGATAAACTGTCTTTATTAAAACTCGAGACTTTCCAAATTTCAGTATTGATCGATATGGTCTACCTTGGTTTAGTTGCCTTGACCTTGACCAATTCGACCACTGTAACAACCTTACAATTGGTCTATTGAGTGTACTACAAGGCAGATTTGGAAAGCCTAACAAAAAAAAACTTAATTTTACTCATTTGTACTTTTGTATTTGTAAAGAAAATTTTGCATTTCATTTGTTTGCTCAATCATGAGAGGTAAAAGTCACTGCACAAAGTTTGTGTGATTTCCTGTTTCTCAGATACATAAACATGCCAGAAATCCAAGTATTGGACAATGATTATTCTATATTTGCGTATTTGTAGACTCGTCGTCCTTGAAATCGAGTCCATCGACGAAGCTCTTTAAAAAATCAAACGTCCTAGGAGCTTATTCAAGCTTTTTTGTCATGAGAGATTTTACTGCTAACATGGAAGAGTACTAAAGTATGTTAAGTTTGTCTAGGCCTTTACAATTTTGCTCCAAACACTGTAATAACTTTTGATTGCTATAAAGTTGTCAAAACATTGGACCCAAATACTTGTAAAAATGTACTAATTTAAGTAATATTTAGTTTTCCGTTTGTTCTAACTTGTACAGGCGATTCCCGAGATAATTTTCGTATAATTTTGCTTTACGTGATATGTTTTGGCCAATACATCAATTATTTTACCGCATTGAATATTTCACCATAGCAATGGAGAAAATGAGAGAGATATTAAGTTTGAAGATGTAGTTTATATCAGCCACTCTCTTGTTGTCAAGCGCATTTCTATGCAATTGCTAAATTTCCCCACGGTGTTACTGATGAAGCCTGATGCTCCTTGGCGCGTTAGAATATTTATTTTACCAGATGCAAGGCCCATAAATTACTACAGGTTTCCAGGGTCCACAGGGTCCTGTTTACTTTGACAAATTTTCATATGACAGCTAAGAAGTCCAAAGTTACTTAGCAACTCATACAAAGTCCTTAGCAACCCTAACTCCCTATCTGCCAATCTCCATAGAAATCTCCATCCATCATGGCTACCAAAATTACAGCTAAGCACCCACCTGTAGTCTATCTAGACACCTTAACCAGATGGAATAAGCACTTTAATCGAAATTGCTTTTGACGTAAACCTGTACCATTGTATGATTTATATTGAAATCTATTTGACTCAATTTACTAATTACATATAGGTACTTCTGCAAATGCAAGGCTGGATTCGAAACCAAAGGCAAGGATTGTGTAGATATAGATGAGTGTTACCTCAATACGCACAGCTGTCACCCAACGGCCCGGTGCGTAAACACACCAGGGCACTTCACATGTGAATGTCCGATCGACGGCGATTCGGATTGCAGATTAAGCTGTATGTTCGAAGATCGTGAACTGAAAGATGGCGACAAGGTATCCCCCAGCAATGCGCCATGCAAAATATGTACCTGTACGAAAGGTGTTATAAGCTGTGTGGAACCTCCATGCAACTGTTCAACATGGCGTCCAGGGGTCGTGAGTGAACTATGTTGTCCGCAATGCGATCCGAAACAATCTTGCCAACACCAGGAGCTCAAACATGTCTCGTTCCGCAGTGGCGAACAGTGGATATATCAATGTCAAACGTGTGAATGTTTGGTAGGTACAAGGTCATTGCAAGCGAAAACAATAATTGATTACAATATATATTTTTCTTGAACAATTTAGTACGGCGAATTTGACTGCTGGAATCTTGAATGTCCTCCACTAATATGTGATAATCCTATGCCGGCCGGACCGGCAGATTGTTGTCCCCGATGTCCTAACGATAGGTGTGGTTTTGAGAACCTTACCAAACTAATAACCAGTAGTAGCAGTGAAGGCGTCGGTATCGGAACAACATGTTTATACGAAAACCACGTATACCCACCTGGACCATTTAAATATCCGTCCAGAGATTGCACAACCTGTTCCTGTAAGGTAAGTGTCGACTTCTCGCCGTAATATGTTTTAGATTCGCAGTACCTGCAAGAGCCACATATATTAAAACTTCCCATTATTTTGTGTAGTTTAAGATTGATAAAGAAACTAAATAGTCCAAGTTTAGATGTTAATATTTGCGAAAACAATCAATACAGACACCGTTAGGACTAAAACTACATTTTACTGTATTTGCTGTGGAGTCAACATTCTCTAATACATGTTGTGTTTAATATTAGTATTGCTTGACCCTGTACAAGGACAGTTTTTTTTGCTAATTAACATGATACTAATCCATTAGCAAAGCAAAACAAATTAAAAATACTGAATTTGCATTTGCAAGGCCACGATCCCAGGTTGATCTAACATAATCCAAATCAACAAACAACATTATAGCATCATGGTTATAAAATATATTTGTGGCCCTTTTTCGAAGGTTAATATTATATAATTAACTCATACATGCATCTTATTCAACTAAAATCATTCTTAATCATCCATAACCCATACTTTGCATGAGGATGAATTACTTGTAATAGCATTCTATTTTGTGTATTGCCTGTAAATCTAATAAACGCTGTTTCCTGTTGCGCGATCTTCTTTCCAGTATGTACATTGCAATAGTTTCATCTATAAACTGCTTCAAATTGTTCTTTTTTTGCTTTCGATTATTTGGCGTAATAATCAAGCTACGTCGTAACGGGTCTAAAACTCATAAGGTTTCTCCGCTGTTAGTATGATAAAATGTACTTCGTAGTTAACCATGTTTTAGATGGTACAGTTTAAACTAGATTCCTAATTTAAAATACCAAATTTGTACCCTAAAAATTCGGTGAAGGATAAAGTTAGTTTTTTTTGCTCCTTTAAAAAAAATGCATTGAATAAATGCAGCTTTAATGGTGGCTCTCTTCCCTTCGTATAATTCATAGAACATTCACAAATTGTTGTACTTGGATTATTGATTTGGCTCTATTCGTGGAAGTGAAAGATTATTTTTGTAGAATTAGACTCTTTTGGCCATAAAGTTTGCCGAGTATTAATCTAGGAACATGCACGCGTATTTATATACAGCAATTATCCGCAGTACGCGATACTCGATATACGCGAATTCGCAGTACGCGATTCCTCTAAATTTGACAAGTCCATTTTTTTTGCAAATATTTTGATTCTTTGAAATATTTTATGCTCTTTTTGAATTTCCTTAAAGTTCTTAAAGCATTTTGCATTAAATTTGAGCAAAAGATACCTGTTTTATAACAAAAAACTGTAATGCAAAACTCTGTGGCGATATGTTTCAACCCTCGAACCAGTAGAGTAAACTATTTTTCCATAGGAATCCGCTGTACGCGAAAACTCGAGATACGCAATTGTGCTCGGTCCCGTACGATAGCGTATATCGGATAATGACTGTATTGTGGTTGACGTGCAGTTGCGAGTATTCAAGTATCATTTTCAATTTTAAGAAACAGCCTTAAGGACATATTTATGACCGATGAACATTGACGCATAGCAAAGGTTGTGAGATTAATGCATACCATTTGCAACAGTTACATTGAGATGTGATTTGTCAACGTTTCTCAACAAAACAATGATCCCAGCCATTGTAGATATAGTTTAGACTTATTTTCATCGTAAAACGTTTTGTTACATTGTAAAGTTTGCCCGCTTTAACGAATTCACGAAATGGCCACCAAATTAGGAATGCTAATCTTATTTATAATGCACGTTTTAAATGCAATTTAACGATGAACAATATGGTATGTGAATCGAAACGACTGGTTTATATGTACGTAGTATACCTACATGCATTATTTAATTTTGAAGCAACCTACGTATTAGTAAATTAAACACGTGTTTTATCGTGCGATTGCGTGTGGTTCATTGAGAAATTTTATGTATTACATTAATATAATGTATTGCAGCAATACGAAACTTCATCATATAATAATACTACTTCAAGCTCCACTCAACATCAAGCTCTACTCTATTTATTGGTGTTGAATAATGATGATATATTGTTAATTTGATAAATTGTTTACGGGTAAATTAAGTAGTTCTGTATATTCATCGCTAGCTAGAACTTATTTCTGTATATTTCATACCGATCTTGTATTTCTAATATCATAACAATTATAATAAAATACATGACTAAACTAATTTAACCCTGTAACCTGCGAACAAATTACATTCCAGGTCCCCTACTGTGCCCTACTGGTGAGCAATTCCGCGTGTTGTGTGCATCGGTAAAAAATCACTCTTTAATACACTAACATTCGAGTTAATTGTATGATTTCGGTTGTTTCTTCTGTTGTTGATATTTGTTTATTATGTGATTTTGTTTTAAAGCTGTACTTTTCTTTACTATAACTTTTTGGTACTTCATACTATTATGGTTATGCTGTCGTTTGCCAACATTTATAGTTTGGCTATCTTTTGTATAATTTTATAATAATGATTTTAAGCATCCTGCAGTAATGTGCAGTAACCATGTTCCACTAGAGCAGATATCATCTGAATTAACCAAATATACGATAACACTAACTTTGATAAATCAAAGCAATAGCTTGCAAGCCCTACAAAAACAAAGCCCAAATTTCGTAAACATAGGATGCAAACTAAAATTTCCACTGCATTTATTGTTGTTCACTCAATTATCTCCTAAACATAAAATACATCAATAGAAACTATGTGTTTGACATCAAAAGTCATGTAAGATTTTGCAAGTTATATCTTTTCAGTCACAAATCAAACAAATATTTACATAATGCCGAACATGCAGTAGAACATTACCTGCACTTCATTAACCCTCTGCAATAATCTGCAAATATGCTCATGTATGGATTGATGTACGCAATCGTAAGATATGCCATGCAAATGTTTAGATTCTTAATTTACGTCACTCCGTTTTTACGATATATTGTTCTCATTTTTGACACATTCGATCTAAATAATTATTTTCATCGAAATGTCGTTACAAGACAAACTTTATTTTGCATTCAATATAAAAATTTACATTAACGTGTACTTTGTGAATGAGCACAACTTTCATATTTATCTAAAATGTTTGATTTTTGTTTCAGTCATTAACTTGAATGAGTTGATATTCTACAGTTCAGAAAAATATTTTGCTTTATGCATATGATTTTATTAAGTTCAGTTAAACAAAAACATTCTACACTAATCACGTAATACGATAGCGTGAGTGTGAAAGCACATTTAGATCTTTCAAAAGCATCCTTAATATAATTGTGGTGGTTTTTTATAGTTATGGACTCTTTAACATTAACATTTTAAAATCACTGTAGGTAATTTGTTTTATATGATATATTATTTTTATGACATTTCCCGTTTTTATATCACCTGTGGTTGAAGGCTTAAAAAGAGGCTTGAAGGCCGTTTTTAAAAAGAGCCTTGAGGCCAGTCATAATAAAAATCATGATAAATAAAACATAAATAGAAGTCATAATAAATTTGTGCTGCAATCCTTTCAGTTGTTTATTTCATAATTTTATCATATTTTTTATTGAAGATGAACGGCTTTGATGTATTGCTTAACATTTTATAATTTTATAATTTTTATATTAATATTCAAAAAGTACATCTCTCGAAAATACCATATGTGTGCCAGCTTGCATTTTTTACAATCTTCGTTCGCTTGTTGAATTATGTTCATCCATTTGTTTTAAATGTATGGATGAATTTATAAAAAAAATATTATTTTCCATTTTTTCTTTCTTTTCTTCGTTTCAGTATTACCTAATGCACCTTTCGTATCATATGTTTGTAGTTTAAACCCGATAGACGCAGAATATTATTAGAATGTGTATAATATACTTTATATAAAATGCATGGTTTCAGTATAACTGCACGGCTAGTATGTTCACTCCATTCGATACAATGAAATGTAAAGCTTTATAGCAATCAGACTATAACTGTATAGAACATAACAAAAACAAATACAGAATAGAAATATTCAAGAACTAAAATTCGTACACAAAATATTTAAACGAAAAAATGGTATAGTAAGAGTCAATGCTCTTCCTACGTAAGCTAAATTATACTCAACCTTTCCATTTACGTAAAATCCACTTATTGGCTAATAGCAATGACACAAAAACATCAAGCGATTGTTATCTACGATATGTTGCGTAGTTATGTATTGAAAAAAAGTTCTTAAATATTCCATAAACCAATATAGCATCAATAAGTTTTGTAGAATAATTGCTTGATACGAGTGTAATCGTAAAAATGGCATTCACTATGTTAATTCTGTTTTAATTTGTTATCTTATTCTTTCCTTTTCCAAATGCTACATCACCGTGTGTTTCACCTTTCTGGGGGTTTTCAACACAATCAACACATGCACAAAAATCGTCGACCAAAAAACTTTCAACATAATCACTAAAACTGCTTGCTGCACAACACTACACAAAAATTCAATGCAAAACAACGATCTGGATAAAATTACAATACCAATTATGGACCACACCGTTAACTTCTTTGTTTTACAACGGAAACCCTACTCTAATCTTACTTTGGTATTTTTGCACTAATTTGTATATCTGATTCCAAACAACTTGATTATTAATCAACACCCGCACCCGATCGTCATTCCAACTCAACCGATGCACACTTTTCAAACCAACAAAATTATTCGCGTCATGCGCTATATGCACTTATTAAACTAAACATTGTTTTGCATTTCAACAAATCTAACCAATTCTCGAACATCTCAACTCAATCATCAATCCTTCGTTTTTGAACACGTGTTGAAATACGGCAAACTTTTCATCGGAATACCGCTGACATCGACAACACCGTGTGCCATATTTTCGAAAATCAACTTGCTATCACAACCCAGAACGGGAAAATCACCTGCCGTTACGACGATAATTGCAGTATTGCTGACAATCGTGGTGCACTGCGAATGGTGGAAGAGCATCATGCGAACAATAGGCTCAACTCTAGCAATTATAATCTTAAATCATCGCAAGCAACGACTCCAAAGATGTTGGTGCCCCGCCACCACCACCCACAACAGCAACAAAGCTTTCGTTTTCCTCACAGGACACCGACGGCCAACAGTTTATCGAAAGAAAATATTATCCGATTTGACCGAAGCAGCAAAACAAAACCAACAGACGCAACCATTACATGGGAGGCGTCATTTAGTGTGGCAGAATATGGAAGCAGCACAATTAGTAGTACGCAGCACCGAGGATCACAACAAACGGCCGTTGATGAAAAATTTGTTATTGCCTCGCCCACACACTCTGCAAGTAAAGCAGCGCAAGACGCAATTGTACATGCCGGTATGGCTGTACCTACAATTTCATCCGAATCAGAAACTTCGTTTGAGTATGGTACTGAAGCAGAACCCAGTAAAGAATTCTCCCTACCGGCAACAACTTATACACAAAATATACCACGCAATAGTAACTCAGAAGAACATAACAATTATACAAAGCACGTCTCATCTGCTACAAAACAACGAACAGGCATTACATCTTCAGCAACGACACAGGGCCAGCAAACAAAAATACATAATAAACAACCTTTTTTGCAAAAGTTACCGTTAATCGATTCGATTAGCGGTTTGGACACTGATGTAGCAACAAGAAGCCGCCGTAACACGAAGCGTAGTGAACGAGGATGAAGTTATTTTCGCAAAACAGCCCTTTAATTCGAACGCAAACCAAATCTATTCCAAAATTATTTTACGATCTTACCGAAAATTTTCGACACAACGAATTTATCATAATTCATGTCGTTGGAGCTACTTCGAGAAACTTATGTATATGATATCATACGCACATAATTGAAAACTGTATCGCATTTAATTTAACATTGATGAATGCTACGATAAATTATGATACTTTTGGGTTTTCACAAGCAAAATTTTATAGTCTAAAAAACGGAATAACATAAAGTACAGTACCCAAAGTATTAATCATTAGTTAACACTCTTAGATTGTTTCGACCAAACAAATCAATCGCCGTTTAATTTTACTATCAATTTTATGGAGAAAAATAATAGCAGTACAGCTTAGCCGTCTTAAAAAAAGAAGTCAGGTCAAAGAAAAAAAATGTCTTCAATTCAAAATTGAAAATTCGATTGATTATTGAACCACCTTCAATAATATATTTCAACGCTTTCAACATTAACAATAGTTGTATGTTATATATAGTATGAATATCACTTTAAATACTATATATATATATATATATATTATATATATAACACATGTAAATCGACACTGAATCCCCATTATGTCTATTAAAGCAGTTCATCAAGTACAATTTCAAAATAGAATCAAAAACACATGCCTGTTGTAATATTGATATCAATCAGGTTTTGATATTTTAAAGATCAAATGCTTGTACCGACCGACATATATTCTAAGAAAGATTCCTCCCCAACTCCGCCTTCAGTCATATAAAAAAATAATAAACAAACGCAATTAAACAAACGAAAAAGCAGAAAACCAATTTTAAAGCCACAGGACAAAGTATGTCTAACATGTTTTGAAGTTTGTAAATTAATTTAAAAAAAAAATCAGTCTCTCAAACTGACATGAGCAACATAATCGTTGAAGTTGGTCTGGATCAAGGTGAAAACTTTAAGCAACTTCAAAGTGGATATGATACACTGTTACGAGTGCTAGACACATTTCTGTGTTTCAACATACGTTTCATATAACTTCGTTTTAAGCTATAGAAAGCAGAAGATGTATAAACAAGAAAACTATTCTGGCAAACATTTCAATGAGTTGCGGATTGCATTACTATTACTATGTGTTCGTTAGTTTGGTTAGTAGGCATCTGTACTGTCTTTCCACACAGTAGTTGAAGTATTTTTGCGCCATTTGAATAAAAATAAATATAAAAAAGGAATAGTTCCAGTAGGTAGTTTAACAAATTGTGGCACATCTGTCACGGTTTTCAACAAATTGCTTGGTTCTAGTCATGGACGGAAGGGAACTGTAAGGATAATTATTTATTAGAGCTACATATTCTGATTTTGTTTGTTATTCAGTTATTAATCTATGTTTGAACGATTGGAGACAACATGTTTCCTATCGATGGAATTTACAAGCCAACCTTATCCACACAAGTATTCTGAATAGACGATTTTAGGCAGTACTAATATTTATACTTTTCAATAATGACCCCTTTTCTATTATAAATTAGAAAGCTTAAATGTCAGCCTATCAGTGGATCATTATTCATCATTCAGGTTGTATTTTCCGTACCTATTTGCCGACTGCCAAGATTGGCCATTTTGGATTTCGCCAAATGTGAACCAAAAAAAGATACATTTCAAAATCGTTTTATTTCGTTTTTTCTATTTGAAATGAATACTACAATACTATTAATAAATTTTCAAATATCGATTCAAAAAAATTTTAACCTTCTTGGACAAAATATTTATGCAGTAGCCAAAAAACATACATCAGCTACATACATCGAACATGCAACAAAACAAATCGGCGTATTTTTACTCTTTAATCTTAATCAAATAGTCTAGGCCAGCGATGTCAAACTCATTTGAGCCTGCGGGTCAAAATGCCACTGAAAATAGTAGCACGGGTGGCAGCCTAGTTTTACATGATATATGATATGATATGATATGATGATATGATACAAAATCAGATCATTAACCGCTCTTTTCATTTTGAGCTGATAGTTACGTTACTTAAGTTTAGCTGTAGCAGATTACTTTCAATTGGTCATAGGCCTCTGATTTTCCAACATTTGCATCATAGTTTTATGGCAACTAACAAGTACGCAAAAATAATGTGCAAAAACTGGCTATGACTAACGCGTTAGTTCCAATACAAAGCAGTAAATTTTGTAATGAAAGGTTGATATTGGTGTCATTTTGATTATCAATATTTTTGAGCTGAAATTAAAGTAGCGAATTCTTTCTTTTGATGATGTCTAAAGTCCATAAATTACAACAGGTCGTGCAGTCCAGTTCAGATCTTTACAGAGGAGAGGAAGATGTCATACAAGTCCTTAGTACACGTTATTCCCTTCCTGCCAATCTCCATTGAAATCTTCATTCATTGTGGTGAACAAAATCAGTCAAAAAAAGCCATAAATTACAACAGGTCGTTTAGTCCCGTTCAGATCTTTACAGAGGGGTGGAAGTTGTCATACAAGTCCTTAGTACCCGTTATTCCCTTCCTGCCAATCTCCATAGCAATCTTCATTCATTATATCGACCAAAATCAGAGTCATAAGCTCACCTGTAGTTAATCTAATCACATTGGTTTTGATAGCCTGATGAAAGCCTGATAGATATCGTTTATAACATTCTATCAAAAGTAACACGTGTTTGTGCCGACGTCTTATTTCTTATGATTTTTAAACGTTATGCAGAAATATAATGTTCTATCTTTAGTTCGACCAATTTAGTTTGAATGTTCTAAGAAGGGTTCAACCTTTTCCAAAACAATATACCAAAAAAGTGTCAAAGCTTGCGTTTTTAATTTCTATTGGCTGAGTGATTTTGTTAATTTGTACAAGTCTTTTTCTAATAGAAATTGCTTAATTGGTGGCCAAGTGCCTTGATTGATGGCTTAACAATAAAAAAAAAAATATTCCTAAACGACATACATATGAGTAAGACATTCAGGATTTTGTATGAGGTTGAAACTAAACCGTGAGTTGTTTCTTTTAAGAATTGTTTATCAAATATTTGTTTGGCTAACAAATTTAATCTTACGGAAAGGGTATAACATAATTTTCATTTATTTCACTAAAATTGTGCGTAATTGAAAGCTCAGTTTCATTTAAATAACCATATTTGATTTGATGATGATGCATGATCTGAAAATTCATAGAGAAACCTGCTAAGTTGAAAATCCTTTCATATTTCAAGAGTCCGGAATTGACTGACATATACTATAGAAGCAGAAATACTTCTACAAATAAAATTTGGCTAAAGCGGTCGCGGGCAAAACCAAAAGAACTCGCGGGCCATCAGTTTGACATATCTGGCCTAGGCTAAAAACGTAAGGCGTGTTGCGTGTGGTTTTTATGAAGTGTTGACTTGATTTAAGCCGTCAACTCCATATAACAAAACACTGGATACTGAAGCCTCCCATTAGTAACCGAACCATGTTGTAACCACGCGGTCCTAATATTATATTATTGGGTCATCGATACCACACAAAATGGCCAGCATGGCTAGTTTGTAAGTTTTACTAATTTTATTTCCTATTATTGAAGAAAACATAACATTTACGAAAACAAGTATTTTAATTTTGTACGAATGAGCCTTAGAGAAGATGACAGAACGATGTATTTAGCGACGTCTTGGAATACAATTTGCCGAAAAGACAATGTTGATGATAACGTGCAAACGTGCAAATTAATCGGTTCCAATATGCAATATGCAAGAGGTAACTGTAATATAAAAAGCAGCAAACAAACCTCCGATTGAATTAGGCGGATTTCACATGAAAAATCGTTTGGAAGAATAAGACAACTAAGAACTCGATTAAGATGAGTTTTACGATAAAAATTTAACGGACTAAGCTAACAGCAGCATTGAATGACAAACAATGACCAATAGTTGCATCATCTGGGTTTTGTTTGACCATAATGTTTTATAGTAATATGCATATTTCAACGAATGCGATGTTATACTATATTCCGTTCAAGTCATCTAAAATTCATATGAATTATCGGGCTACTTTATAAAAATGTGTGCATAATCCCATTTTTTATAGTTTGAATTGAAATAGGAACGTCGCAAGCATTCAAGTATTGTAATGTGTTATGCTTACGAGAGTAAGAAAATATTTTATACATAGTACCATATGTTTTTATTACGATGAAGCTGCAACAAGTACTTGAGCGCCAGAAGAATCGTCAGTGAAAAAATAGCTAAATGAAAAAAAAATGTAATTAATAGGGAAATAGTTCTGCAAATTAACTACATCAAGCATAACAATTTTAAACTAAATCTCTAAAAGACTAAAGACGCCGCTATATACAAATAACAGTAGCGGATTAAGGGTATCGGGGGCCCTAGCCGGTAAGACGTGTTGAGGCCCCCTGTAAATGATGTTCTAGGGGGGGGGGGGGGGGNGGGGGGGGTACTTGCACTGTTTGCTGTAGGGATATTTAACAGTAAACTTGAAAAAATTGCTGGGGGGGGAGTGCAAATGATTCGCCAGCCTCGGGGCCCCAACGTCTATCTTTCCGGGGGCCCTTGTCGCTAGTACTCTGTCCATAGGCATACTATAGACTAGCGATCTACGGGGCCTCTAAATCGACGGGGCCCCAAGCGACCGCCTAGTCCGCCTACCGTTAGATCCGCCACTGACAAATAAAGTGTAGTATGATGAATGTTTCCTCGTAAGATAGCGATCCAAAAAGCGAAATGAACAACATAAATTTGATATACTTTTTCATCATGTTTCTGGTTATTTAAGATTTTTATATTGCATGTTCGCATTTCAATGTTGTTAGTTTTTGCTGTATATAGAACTATTAAAATTATCTTTATTTGGCATCACTTATAATCTAAATTTTGAGCGTCATTAAAATCCTAATGAACCAATTGAATGTGCAGAGATTGATAAATATGACAAACATGATTTTTTTTTCACAAACGATAGTGAAAGCTAGTGAGTATCTTTAAAGTGGGGAGATATGTGTATTTGTATGTCGTTATATGTTATGTATACCGATATATCAAATAGAAGGACTATATTAAGTATACATGAATAGCTTATATATTGTAACTTATTATGCTTAGTCTAGTTTAAAAAAAAACTTTTAGAATAACTAAGAGAATCTTATGTACATAGATAGTTAACAACAAAGAAGGCATACAAGTTTAAAGAATGATAAGAAAATTAAAGTAGTAGAAAGTTAAACGAATTGAAAAGTAGAATGAAAAATGTAACCGTAAAGAAATTCATTGTATTAGT
>VTWG01000370.1:3423-21672 GCA_008817895.1 Anopheles fontenillei
TTGTGGGGGGGGGGGGGGGGGGGGATCGGGGGAAAAGGGAAGAAGGGGTGGCCTCTTGGAATGTGTGCTCGTACATGAGGCATCTAGTCGATAAGCATAGATTTTCCGAATCGGTCAAATGGCTGCACTGGTGGGGAGGAGATAGTAAGTCCCAAGGTCGAACGAAGCTCGCTTCGGTATGCATTAGATTGGAGTTTCTTGTTTTTCTCCATGCCCTGCTAGTGTGTATGCAAGATAGTGAGTGTATTAGGTTGGTTCGATGTATGTTTTATTTAATTTAACAAAAAGAGAGGGATTAATTGCAGTGGTGTGTGAGCCAACGCTTTAGGGCATTGAGGGTACAGGCCGGTTAGGGAGGGTTTGTTGTTTTTTTTTCGTAAACTGGTATTAAAAAGCCCTAAGAACTGCAATTAAATATCATGAGCATCGCCCCATGAGCATATATGCTTGTGCATGCCTTGGGAAAGGAACTCAATCAATGTCTATTGACACTCTGTACTAGATACTAAGAGTTTCTGAAATTGACTCTGCTGATACAGATAGCGGATCTGGATCATCAACTGAATTGTACTATCGGTGCTCATCTGACAGCTTTTTGACGATTTTGACAATATTTTTGACGATTTTGTACTGTTCCTGACATAATTCACATGTGATAAAAGTAGAAAATTACACTAACAGGTGCGCTTTTCCGAAATAGGCTAACAATCACAGTTTGACGTGGGACTTTACAACGGATTGTTGACATAATTTGAGCTACCAAAGGTCAAACTGCATAGGGGAAAAATAAAAGATATTCTAAAATACCCCAATGTTGGAGATAAGTTATCTCTTCTCCTATCCATGTGCAAATTCTAGCTAGGGGTAAAGGGCATTCATTAGGTTTGTTACTTCCAGGGTACTAGCATGACTAATTGTCTACCCTCAATGTTTGCGCTGAAATTACAAAAGAACTGCTACCGAATGGAAGGCTTCATTGATAATTGTGGCAGTGGAATCAGCCGCTACATCGGAGTGGGTACTCTATCGGTTCTTGAACAGTTTCACGATCCATTTCAAGACTGAGATTGATCCAGCTACAGTGTTTGCATCAGAATACAATTTAAGGATCAATATTGGTTCAGAATCAGATCCAGGAATGGCTTGGGTGCAGTTACAGTGCCAGGAACGTTATGGGTCGTCAATTCAAGGATCGATACAAGTGCAGAATTAATTCCAGGTTCAGCATCAGTTCCAGGACCAGTAGGGATTCAGAATCAGTTCCAACGACGGTATAGGTTTAGGGTCATTCCCAGTATCGATACAAGTGCAAGATCAGTTCAAAGACCAATACAGATTCAGCGTCAATTCTACGTTCGGTATGTTTTGGGGCTCAGTTTCTGAAAAGACATAGGTTATGGGTTAGTTTCTGAACCGACTTGACTTCCAGCAGACTGTGGAGTTCGATACTTAGAGTACTAAGATCTC
Source organism: Anopheles fontenillei (assembly GCA_008817895.1). NCBI lineage: Eukaryota > Metazoa > Arthropoda > Insecta > Diptera > Culicidae > Anopheles > Anopheles fontenillei. The sequence goes on from VTWG01000370.1 coordinate 4,891, forward strand.
TCAAAGATCGCGTGTGCAAAAATCAATCTTCAGAAAATCTCCCATACAAAAGTAGCAAACAAAAATAACATTATCTTGCAAGATGCGAACAAGAGCAAGAGGAAGCATATACCGCACGTCAAGAATGACGCATCCGGCAGAAGCAACCTCGCCAACCGTACGGCATGCAGCGGTGGCGGTGCAAATGCAAATAGTCCGCGGTTAGCTGTCGAACCAAAGGCAAGATGGTGGCTTACTGTAAACAATCCGCCCGCTTCCGAACCAGTCCCGGGGCTCGCTGCGCGATGTTAAGGGCGCAATCGGTTGATTTGAATATCGAATAGACGGATGGATGGACACTGACAACACACACCATGTCCCGTTGCCGTGGGGGGGATGTCGTTCAAATGCAAATCGTCCCACCGTCCCAAAGCCGTGTGTGCGTGTGTGTGGTCAGTGTGCGTGCGTGTGTGCATGGTGGGCTCCCGATTATAAATCACACAACGCCTCGCGTGTAATTATTTTATGAATCTCCTCGACCATACCCAGGAGATGGTAATTTACTGATGAATGCCTTCGGCCGAGTCGATCGGCTCACGTGTCGGCGGTGGCCGATCCTGTTTGCGTGTGCTGATTGATGTTGTGGCAGATTGATGGGGTGTGGCCGGCCAGAGTGCTGTTGTTGTTTCCATTGCTCCCAAAAGTCCCAAGGACATGACATTTAGCATTGCCACTCATTACCGTAGGGCTTTTTGATTTTTTTCACCTTCAAGTTTTGGGAGAGAATAGTTGCGATCAATTTCCAACTTCCAGCTGAAGAGAGGATCGTTGCACACAGTCGTTCAATTGCGAGCGAGAGTGTATGCGAATTAAAAAAAGAACTACGCTACAAACCACCATAATACCCCCCTCCGTTTGGTATGAATACCTTGAACTTTTGATGGTGTTCTTCTTTTTTTTGCTTCCTTGCAAGCTCTTTTGAATATTTGAAACCATTCTTCAAGCGCTATCTTGGGGGGCATGGCGTCGATTTCAATTGTTCGATAAAAAAATGCGGCCATTTTCATCCAATCCAAGTAACCTTCGCTGCGTCCGGACGGAACGGTTTTGTTCTCCTTAGAAAAACATGCATTTTATGATTTCTTTCGTCCCGCGCCGACGATACACAGTAGGCGTTGACTGATCGCAATCACGCGATCAAGTACGATTCACCCGTGGCCAGTGAAGCGATACGACTGTTTTACGCATTTATGTTTGATCGCCAGCAAATTAATGTCTTCTTTCGGTGGGTTATGGATTCCATGATACGGTTGAGTACCCCTGTAATTAATCACCGATTCCAACAGACACCCCCTCACATGATGAAGAGGTGTGGCCGTATGTCCGGCGCACATGTCATTAACACGTTTTTGGTTGCCGCGGGTGTTGTGCGGGTGACAAGCGTGCAACCGATCGATGGGCATTTAATTGCCTCCATGTGAGAGCTAACTGTGGAATCGTTTTCTCGCGCTTTCGTTTTGGCCCTTCGAACCGGATTTCTGTGCACAATTCCCGGGGCTGGATTAGTGGTGGATGCAACACGTGACGTCCTCTAATCGATCGTACAGGTGCTTAAGGATATGTATGGGATTTGTACGATGTTCCTGCTCGGTGGAGTATCATGTGGACACCGATCTAGATCCAGTCTGGGCAAAGCTTCTCACGCAAAGCTCAATTCCAGAACGCTAATCTCCGCTCCAAGCTGGGTTAGTAATTTGCTTATTATTGTTTGAAAAAAACGGCATACCATTACCTGCTATTTGCTTCATCGTGCGTCACAGCACTGTCACCCCGGCAGAGTAAGTAGTAAGTAGGATTGAACTTTAGCCCTTCCATGCTGCAAACTACCTTACCTGATCTGTCTTTCTGCACAGCCACAATTACTGCGCTCATTGATGCGCACGAGTGCTAGAATGATTGCAACTACGGTCCTTTCCCTTTCCACGCCTTCTCACGCCCGGGGGGATGGGGAGGTAATCGAGCCCGGGCGGAACAGGTTCAACTGCAACTTGGCCGGTCAGTGAGCGGTGCAGTGGTGTGGTAAATTAGCCAACTAGCTAATCCAACAGTGGTACACAGTAAATCGTGCTGTCGATTAGTAGTAGCAGATAAATCATACACACGCTGTGCGGTGCGGGAAAAAGGATGGGTTGGTTGGCTAATCTACCGGAAGTTCACGTGTTGGTGGCATTGTTTCTGGTGGTCGTTCCTGGGCACGTTTTAGCAACACCTGCTGCAGATTGATTAATAATTGTTGGATACCCGGAAGGATGATTAAAGGATGCTACGCGCAGAACGCGGTGATTAATGATTGGTTCTAGGGAAATGTCTTTTTTATGGGGGGAAAAAGTTGATATAATTTGCACAATCACGATTCGATGGCGAATTGCGTTCAATGCAGAGCTGTTTGTTTTTTGCTATTAAGGTAAAGTCTCACACATTAAAGAGAATTTAAACAGATCTAATGACAGTGACCTTTAGCATCACGTTTAAGGAAGTACACCTCAAATCAATTCTTTCGTCTTTTTTCCATTGCCATTTCTTAGAGTTGTTGTTGTTTTATGACTACCACCCAAACACTATCATTAAAATGCGTTTTATTTGTATGACTAATGATTTGAAAGTATTCCACCCCAATGGACATAATCATTTGAATGTGATGATTCATAAAAATAATATACACAAGATGTGTAAGCAACACGGTCATTCTCTATGAATCAGTTCAAGACAGTTTTACAGGGTGTTCGAGGAGTTTTCATAGTTGTGGGACACTTTAGTAACTCTTTCTTGCGGCAAAAGAACTTTATGCCATGTGAATTGGACTCTATAGTACCGTTGTTGAACAAATCCAATAGGAATTTCCAAGGAACCTGTCTAATAAGGATGCCATACAGTCCAATTCCCAACTTAAAAGTTTCATTTCCAATAGGATAGAGTCAAGGAAGTGTCCCACAACTATGAGTGTCCCCCTGGCTACCCCTGTATAGAAGACGTACCAATAAGTTCGTAGTATTTCCAATCAAATTTGGACGCTTTTTGTATTACAGGGTTTCCCACGATTTATTGGTCAGTTCCTATGATTTTTTGGTGCGTTCCCACGATTTTTTTTTATCGTATCCCATAGATTTTTGGTTCGTTACCATAATTTATTGGTATTTTCCGATTGGATATCAATACAATTGGACCAAAAAAATCTGGGAAACGGCCCACCAAATATCGATGGGAACCAACCAATAAATCGTGGGAAACCCTGTAATGGAACAACATATGCTCCAAAGTTTTTTCCACTACTTCTTCCGATTTTTAAAGTATATTTCGGCACTCGGCTCATTGACCGCTATTCACGCATTGATCCAGTTTTCGGTTTGACCGTAATTGGAGAAGTGCTGGTCGCGCGGGTCAGACCATGCTCCATTGACCAGAACAAACACTAATTTCAAGGACCAATGTCTAGACCGGGGGGTCTTTAAACTACGGCCCATGTGCTCGTGCGATTAGAGTCAATAATGCGATAACTTTCTAAAGGTTAAACATATAGTTTATTAGTGAGGCTTTTGGATGTATAAATTTAGGATTTTTAAACCATAATCGAAACCCATAATAGTTATTCTAAGTACTTTTTAGGCACTCTAAACAATAAGTAGTAAAAAGGTTTCACAACATCTGACACTAAATTGCTGCGATTTAAATATAACTGTCAGTATTGAATTTCTGTACAATTCTTCAATGCGAAATAATTGGATAAAAAGCTGTTTAAAATTTAAGAACTATCCCACTTAATTTAATGAACCTCTTTTTCTCTTTTCTCCTTCTCACAGGAACGTTTATGCTTATGGCCGCCGGCTTCATGCTCATCATCTGCGGTGCGCTCATTCACATCCTTGATCCTTATTTGCTTATATTTAAATGGGTAAGTAGTAGTAGTAGTAGTAAATGCAGAGCAACTTTGCTGTAACACCATAACAAAAGCGACATTTGCGTGTGGTTTACCATTTATCATAGCGCGTGCTTTAAGAATACTAAAGCATTCGATTAAGTTTCGTTCCCCCCCGTTTTGCTATGAACGAGTCTCTCAACTTCGTTAACATTCAACGCCTGCCCTGAAATTCCCAATGTATTACACAAAGCAAAGGCAATCAATTCTGTTTTGCGTACTATTGGGGGGGGGGGGGGGGCCTAGGGGGAATTTTACGCAACATTAATACGCACCCGATGAAAGTTCCCTCGCAAGATGGATGGGAATGACGGGAAAAAGAAAAGAAGGCAAATCAACCAAATTCCTAGTCGGTGGTTTCCTTTTAAAAATGCATGTCGCTTGTCGCTTGTGGTACGCCGACATTTTTTTTTGCGCAAAAACTCGTCCAACCGCTCTTTGCGTAGCGTACTTTCGGACTAGACCTTGAAAAATAAATGCAATAAAAAATGCACACCACCAACGCGCGCGCAGCACTCAACTCCTCTCCTGGTGAACGAACTTGACGCGACGAAAAAGCGCCCTGTTTGTGTATTGAGAGTGTGTGTGTGCAGCATATGCACACGGTTTGGACAGTGATTGACATTCCGAAACACGAAACGAGTACCTCAACAACAGCAAACTAAAAACATATCCTCTCCGGGTCGGTCCCGGTTGTTCCCTACGCGCACAATCGAACGTCGTCTTCCCGTTGCGCCGTTATTTGCGGGACCACCATCGCCACCACGTAATTGCAAGGAGCAGGAAAAACAAAAGAGTGTTCCGGTGTAAATTGATCGTATCGGTTTTTTTTTCTTCTTTCCCTTTTTCCATTGCTGCCCCGGATGCTGCCTCCCCCGTTCCCTCTCGGTAGAAACTTATCTTCCAGGAAGGGTCGGAAATTTTCAACCTCTGGCGCACACCGCCCGTCGATCTGTACATCAAGATCTATCTCTTTAACGTGACCAACGCGGAAGACTTTATGGCGGGCCGGGCCGAAAAGATGCAGATCGAGGAAGTGGGCCCGTACGTCTACAGGTGAGCGTCTACATTCCCCAGGTGCTCCAAGGACAAACGCGTACGATCGCACGGAAAAAGGGATCGATCGATCGTGTCGATGTTGCTTTACCCCTTATTGCTGCTTCCTGTTTTTTTTTGTTTCAATGCCTGTGTGTCTATTTTTACCCACTATTTATAAGGGAGCTGATGTCGCACGACAACATTACGTTCAACGACAATGGGACCGTTTCGACGAGACCGCACCATCCGCTGATCTTTCAGAAGGGCATGTCCGGTAATCTGCGGGAGGATGATGTGTTTATGATGCCCAACATTGCGCTGCTGGTAAGTTTGAGAAGTAATGCGATCGACGCTAAGCTGTATCTAACTTCGGGAGGTGGCCAAGGAACATCTAACATACTTTTTCCGTGTCTCTTCATCATTAAACCGGTTAACACAATGATGGCAGGTTAAGGCTTAAGTCGTCCTTTTGTTACTAATTACAAACGCAAATTTGCAAACTGTAGTAAAGAGTTTGTAATCTTCTTTCCCGAGGATTCACATTTCTCAATACGCACACACTTATTAACCAAAAACCCCTCCCCACCAGTGGAAACGGCTTGTATGTTGTGGTGGTGGTGACGGTGGTGTAATGCCTGGTAAGTATCTCTTTCTCTTCCTTGGTAGTAAGTTAATTTGGTTTAATTCTAAAATTGCTCCACTCTTCTCCCCCCCCCCCATCATTTTTCTAGANCCTCTCCCCCCCCCCCCCCCATCCTTTTTCTAGAGCATAGCGCACGTGGCCGCCAAACAGCCGTACTTTATCCGCTGGCCAATCAATCTGCTCATACGGCAAACGAAGGTGCAGCCGCTCGAGCGACAGACGGCGCGCGAGTTTATGTACGGCTATCCGACCACGCTGACCACGCTCGGCTACACCTTCCTGCCGAACTGGATATCGTTCGACAAGGTGGGCCTGATCGATCGGGTAAGAATGGGCGCACGAACGCGGAGGTCTTCCGTTTGCAAGCACTACTAGCTTCTTCCTTCACTTCTCCACAGATGTACGACTTTGATGATGATTTCGAAACGTTCTACACGGGGGAGACGACCGCGAGCGTTTCGGGCCTGTACGATACCTACCTCGGGTCGCCGGACCTGGCCCAGTGGAATGGTAGCCATTGCAGCAACATCCGCAACGCGTCCGACGGTACCAAGTTTAAGAGCTTCATCGAACCGGACGATCAGCTGCTGTTCTTCCGGAAGAGCATGTGCCGTGCGCAGATACTGGTGAGTAGTGTGCTGCGTGAAACAGCGCAAGCACACAAGAACATTGGAGCGAATAAATAATGTGACATTCTCTTCATTTTTTTTAGATCCAAAACGGTACCGACTACGAGGTGGACGGGCTGAAGGCAACCAAGTTTGTGTTTGAGGAAAATGCGCTCGATAATGGCGAGTACGATCCGCGCAACAAGTGCTACTGTCGCAAGGGTAAGGATTTGAGATTTTTCTCTACTTTTGTGCAAAAAGAAGGTAATTTGATTTAAGTAAAACCCTCTTCCCAACACACACACACACACCAGGTAACTGTTTGCCGCGTGGTCTGATCGACGTTACCAGCTGCTACTACGGCTTCCCGATCGCCCTCAGCTATCCGCACTTTCTCGACGCCGATCCCAAGGTGCGGTCACACGTGAACGGTTCCCGGCCGGATCCGACCGCCCACCGGAGCCATTTCATGATCAATCCGGTAAGCAAAACAAAACCAGCGGAGAACATTGTCCTTCAGAATGAAGCCCTTTAACGCCACCAACCATTTGTTATGACTGTTTCCGATCGCACTCGATGGCACGCAGATATCGGGACTTCCGCTGGAGCTGTCGGTCAAGTTCCAGATCAACATGGTACTGGACGATCTGAGCAGTATGGCACACTGCGAGAAGTTCTCCAAGCTCGTCGTACCGGCACTCTGGTTCGAAATTGTAAGTGTACCGTACTACCGGTTGTTGTGTTTCCTCCTCCCAGGGGCATGTTCATCTCAACGCGCATGAGCTTTTCGCCATCGTCACCTCCATCGCCGGTGATCTTAGTAACTATAAACACTATCGCAATGTTTCCATTATCCTAACCAAACCTGGCCGCATGTGTGTGTCATTCATGTTTTCGTTCCATTGATGCCGGCTTGAGAGCGGAGTGAGAAAATGCAAGTGTGTGAGTGTGTGAGTGTGTGTTTGTGCTTGTGTGTATGCGTGTACCAAAGAAGTACGCATAGAAGACATCCCTCCGTCATCCGCTTTCTCATACACATTGAATCTCACAATTGCGCCTTCCCTTCAGGCGAAGACTTCATTTCGATCTTGTGCAGCATACAAAACCGCCCGCCGCACAATGTCGCGTAACTGGAAATAGGGGTGTAAAAACACTGACCCCTACTCCCACCAGCCCCACCGTGACCGTTATTAACGTTTCTTTCTTTGCTGCATCTCTCCCTTTTTTCGAACTTTTGCTTTTTCCTTTTTCACGCGCCTCCACCAGATGATGCCAGGGCTGCCGCCAACGCTGCTGTCGCGCTTCCTCTTCTACCTAAAGATACTGCCGTTCGGCGACCAGGTGGTAAAGCACAGCCTGCTCGCATTCGGCGGCATCCTGCTGCTCGTTGCCATCACGAAGGTGTCGCTGACGCTCTCGTCCGCCTACTCGTCCGCGTACCGCATCTCGAACGAGCTGCGGGAAAGCCTCTGGTAGCCTAGGGGAAAGGACAGACAGGCACACACCCAACAACAACAACAACAACAACAACAACACCAGGCCAAAACTGAATTGCTTTCATCTCGCGAGTGGGGTGACAAGCATGCAAGACTAGTTTTGTAGGAGATTTCAGCTTAATTGTTTTAAGTTTTGTAACTAGGCTAAGGCTAGCTGTTAATAAACTGGCTATAGAACACAAGTAGAACCAATCGGTCTAGACTCCGTCTAGCTGCTCCAATTGCTACCGCTAGCGTACAACAGATGGCGCTAGGCGTTTGCGTTCGGATACGGGCAGTTCAAGGTCAGGGGTACGTCCGTGCACGATAAGTTTCTTTAAAATCGTTTCTGTTTTATTCATATACAAACACGAAAGCTTCTCTCTTTAACTAAATGATTGGGCGTTGGGGGTGGGAGAGGGGTAGGGGTTGTTGGGAGAAAAGGACAAGAGAGTGGGGGAAGAGAAGGGGGGTTCATAAAACTTACTAAAAAGGTAAACAATGTTTCTCGCAATGCAATCTCTTTCAAGTTTGAATCATCCACACGCGATTCAGACGTTCGATGCGTTTTAAGGGATTAAGGGGTGAACATGGCGACGAACTATATATACTGCCGGCCTTGTGCTGTTGTGCTGCCGGTTCGCTGTTCACGCCGATGATGCTGATGCTGATAATGATAACTTAGCTGCTCCTAGTACCACCACACTAGTTCGCTTCGCTTTTTTTTTGTTATTTGGCAGAAGCAACGTGGCGTCGTCAAAACACAATGTAACATTCCAAAATGAAACTAGAAAGGTTGGAGGAGGAGAGAAACGCCAATTAGAATGTCGATTTACTGCCCAATTGCTTATACCTCGAATCCTTCCGCTTACCTACAAGTGTAAAGTTTCAGCGCCGTGCTTTGCATGCATTTATTTCCGGCCCTTGTCGGGTGCATCCCGATCAAGATCGTCCTCCAGGTGCTTCTTGTAGCCCCTCGGTGGCTTGATCTGCGCGGAGGGAGAAGAAGAATGAAGTAAAAAGCTCATTAATCCGGCCCGGCGGTGTGCGCCTTCCAAACCAAGGCATCTCCCTTGCACGTACCGATACTTTAGTGAACGAACGATCGATGCCGTGTCGATTTCTGGCCACGATGAAGTAGGCACCCTCGTCCGCGACCACTGCCTCCTTGATCGAGAATCGAATGTAGTCCGCGTGCACTTCCTTCACCGTTCGCGGCGAGTTGGTCAAATCCTTCGTGCCCTTCATCCATTGAACTGTTTGAACAGGGAGCCAAAGAAGAAGTGAAAACACGCGGGAGAGCGAAAGAAAGAGAGAGAGAGAGAGACAAAAAAGGGAATACGCTCATTAGAGGGTTTGCTTCCGCGTCGACCAGGTTCACTACCACCACTTACTCTTCGGTTTCGGGTCGCCGATGATTTTGAACGCCATCGACAGCGTGTCGCCCTGTCTGATCTTGATCTCGGGCTGCGGCCGGGACATGAAGATCGGTGGCTTCGCGCCCTTGATCGCGTTCGGGTTGATGATGTCCACGTGCGAGGAGGATTCCGCCTTGCCGAACGCGTTCGTCGCCCGGCACACGTACCGGCCGGACGCGTCCATCGTGGCCGCCGTAATGCAGAGCGCAAACAGGCCGGTGCCGTCGCTGTACGTGCGCACCTTCGGCGGCTTGCCGGTGACCGGGTAGCGGTCGCGGAACCACTGCACCTCACAGTTGCCCTGCACCTCCACCACCAGACAGATGTTGCCGCCGGACGGGATCGAGTAGTCGGCGAGGCCCTGGTAGAAGTGCGGCAGGTTCGGGTTCCGGTGGTACACGCTGTGCGTGCGCTCCATCAGCACCTTCTCCTTGCTGACGAACTGCACGTTGTGGCTGATCGCGTCGCTGCAGCCGCCGCTCTCCGCCTCGCACGTGTACGTGCCCGAGTCTTCCTCGCCCGGGCTGGTCACGATCAGCTTGCAGGTACCGTCGGCATGGTCGTACTGCTCGTACTTGTCGCCCGGGATGATGTACTCGCCGTCCTTGATCCAGGCAATGTTCGGCCGGGGCGTACCGCGCACCCGGCACTCCAGCACGATCTCGTTCGAGTGCAGCGAGTACGTTTCTGTTGCGTTTTGGTNGGGGGGGGGGGTCATGGTTCGATTGGCCTCCAGGTGGCATTCTCGGCACCTTCAGTTCTCTTGCCCCCCCGGTAGTCATGTAGAGCACAGGTACGATTTATCAAAACGGACACACGCAAACACACGGAACTACAGTTACCGATATACACATATACAGAAGAATCATACACACACACAAACATGGAAACACACACATACATTCGATGGGAATTTGACACACACACAGACACACAGGCAGCGGTTACGGACTAAATGGTGCTATCTAAACACAAACACTCCAGCTTCTGCCTAAAACCGTCTCGTCAGCGTGTGACGGTCCGGTCGGGTTTGCTTCGTCGACGAGAGCCGTATGTGGTCCAGCACGAGAATGCAACAGTTCGTGACGTCCTCGCCACAGTCGTTCCGCACCACGCACTTGTACATGCCCGCCTCCTGGTGCGTGATGTCGTAGATCTCCAGTATGCTCATGCCCTGGTGGCGCGAGATGCGATACTTGGCCCCGCTGCTCAGCTTCGTGTAGTTGTGCACCCACTCGATCTCACAGTTGACGCCCCAGAACGAGCAGACCAGCAGCAGGTTGGAGCCGCGCTTGACCAGCCGATCGCGCAACACCGTCTGCACGATCGGTTGGTACATCTCGAGCGAGCTGTGAACTGTCTGACTGTCGTGGCCACGGGACAACGTCGTTGCGAACGTGTCCATCCGGTAGTGGTACGGGTAGGTTTGCGATCGTTTACCACCGACGGTGGTGGTGGTGCGGTCCATCATCTCGGCGGACACTTGAAGCTGAGCGGTGCGTTGGGATTTGGATTCTTCGCGAGTCGTAGTCGCCGATTCCGTTGTGCTGGTGGTTGCTGTGGAGAAGAATAAGAGAAATGATTAGCAGAGGAGCATTAGAATAATCGAATAACATGTCAATGTACTATTAGATAATATACTAAAACTTTTGAAGGGGTTTTCAGCGGTTCTAATACTGTTGGCACACTCGTTGTGATGTTGTATCATAATCGATCAAATAAAAAAGTATGCCATGAATGTATCACAGAGTTTCAGAACAGCTGAAAACCCCTGTAAATCCCACTAAGGCAATATGAAATTCAATCATCAGTCTCTACATAAAGTTTCTAGTGCGTTAAAGATGTCATAAGAATGCTACTGAGCGATTGTAGCTTGGTCTAATGATTCCTATTCTTATTAATTCTTTGCAATGACAGCATCGACTGGCTCGGTTGTCTATTTGATAGAGGCACTGGCACCTACAAGGTCGGACGGGATAGAATCCCATCCAGAACTTTCCTCCTAAAACCTTTTACTGACGCAACTGGTAGACATACGGGGGGAAGTCTAATATGAACGCGCGCAGATGTTGGCCGTTTTACACCGTAGTACAGAATATGTATCTGTCGCGATATAATCAATCAGTTGTGTGTAGCTTAATTGGTACACTATATCAAGTTGTTATCGTGGAGTGTTGATCAAAGTCTATACAGCAGCACCTCTCTCAATCAAAAGAACATTATTGTAGAAAATGAATACACTCGAGAGCGATTGTTTGTTTGTGTTCAATCTGTCCACTCAAACCCCCCCTCCCCCTTTACAATGTTCGAGAGTGTTTAGAAAACACATTCCAAAGTGGTTGTTCTGTTCTCCATCACAACAAACGGGTGTTCTTACCTTGCACGGCACTACCGCTACTGCTGCCCCTGCCTCCACCAACGGAGTGCCGGCCGCTTGCCACCGTATCATCCTCCATCGTTTCGGTAAGTGGCATCACCGTCGGGCTAGTTCGCTTGATGCGGGCCCAGTCGCGTGAACGCCATTCCGTCCGTTCCACCTTCGTCAAACCCTGCTGCTGCTGCTGGTCCGCTACGGTTGGCGATTTCCGCATCGTTGTGCCGGTCGTCGTCGTCGTCAACCGGTCGTAGTGAGAGAGGTAGCTGCGACGCTGTCTCGCCGCAACGTCTGAAGAGCTTGTTACATCACGACCCGACAACTCACCGTGGCTCAAGTGGCCAAGCCCCTGCATGGAACCGTAATAGTACGGGCTGCTGCTACTGTGAAGATGGTGGTAGCTGCTGCTGCCCGTAGAGGCACGCAACGATCGACGATGCTCGAAGGTCGTTTGCCTGCTACTCTCATGGCTGCTCCTGCTGCTGCTGCTGTACGCATGATGCTGGTCGGCGGTAGTACCGGTGTGTTGTTGATGTCTTCTGTAGTACTCCTTCACTTTGGTGTGATCGTACCCGGCACTTGCCGTCGACCGTGTCGAAGACCGCTGATGGGAGATGGTGCTGTGGCCACTGACAGTAGCGGTGTTAGTATACGATTTGTCTGTGTAGTGAGTTGTACTGGCCTGCTGGTACTCTGGGGAATCAAAACATTCAAAACAAGTGTAAGATAAACACACACACACATACACACACATCTAGATATGTTACCCGGGCCGGAATGTGGCCGATGCTCTTTGTGTTAACAGAGTACAGTTGCTCACTGGTTATCGGTGTTGCTTAGGAATATAGAAAGACCCTTCAGCTTTATAGATATAGAAAGACAGATACGTGCAGATACGGTCCGATATAACGCGGAGACCGCTCAAGGTAGTGACAGTAGTTGACAGATAGATATTGACAGCGGGGATTAGCTAGTGTACGGTTTAGTAGTAATAATCAGATACTGAAGCAGTATGCAGGCAGTAACAGTCCCGGCAGATGCCACCATGTTTGATCCGGGTGCTGCCGCCGACTGCTAGCAGCAGACGCCATCAGGCTCATTACCTAGGATGTTGCTAGCAAAGATTGGCGGTACGAACTTGGTGTACGGATTCTCGTAAACAGTAACCGCCGACTTGGTCTCAATGCTACCGGCGTAGTTGCGCGCCTCGAGCTTGTACGTGCCGGCGTCCTCCGTCGTGACGTTGACGATCTCGAGCGTCACCTTGCCGTCGCGGCGCGTCTTCTGCCGGTACTTGCGGCCCTGCACGAGCGGTATGTCGTCCTTGTACCACATGAACAGCGGGAACTTGCCGTCGACGTAGCAGGTAAACTTGAGGTTCGAACCCTCCGGCACGGTCTTATCCTGCAGCTGCGTGATGAACCGCAGCTTGTACCGATAGTCGTACTCCTTGTCGTGCTGGCTGCGCGTTTCCGACCACTTGATCAGCGCCTCGTCCTCCGGATTGTAGTCGCAATCCTTCGCCCGCAGGTGCCGGCTCAGGATGGGCTTTTCCGACTTTCTGTGCAGCTCGTCCTCGAACACCTTCAGCACATCCTCGTCGCTGTTCTTGTAGTTCAGCCAGTACGACATGTCCGTCTTGTCGACGCTGTTCTTCGCCCGGCACACGTACCGCCCGCTGTCCTCCTTGCTCGGCTGAAAGATCTTCAGCAGCTGGCGGCCGTCCGGGTACTTGCGGAAGTACAGCCGGCCGCCCGTATTGTGGCGCATGAAGACGCCCTGCACGATCCACACCGTCTCCGGTTCGGGATCGCCCCGCACGCAACACTCGAGCGTCAGCTCGTCCTGTATCGGGTCGTACTTTTCTGTAAGGGAGAATCAGGTGGAAATCAGGAACACGGTCCAGAAAACAAACAAAATGCTCGCAATGTTCGGGGGATTTCCCTCGCTCGATGTCCGACCATCCGACGTTTTGCCGACCGCTTCTGCCTCCCCTTCATCTCGTGCATACCTTGCATGGGGCGGGTAAAGACCGGCGCTTCGCCCTTAATCTCCGTCTTCTCCACCACCGACACCGTGCACGTTTGCTCGATCTCACCGTAGGTCGGGCACTTGGCCACGCAGGTGTAGCTGCCCGCGTCCCGGTACTTGCACTTCTCTATCTCCAGCACGCACGTGCCGCACCGCATCGTGGTGTGCGTCAGGCGCAACCCGTTGCCCAGCACACGGCCGTCCCGCTTCCAGTAGGAGCTCACCTCCTCCGGGCACTTCACGTACGCGATCAGCCGTAGCGTCTTGCCCGGCTCGACCCGCACGTTCGCCATGTGCGACACAAAGTCGAACTTTTTGCGCCGCTCGAACTCTTCCAGCGCTACCTGCGTGCGGGACTTGCGCCGCTTGTAATGCGGCTCCGGCTCGGGTTCCTTGGCCGGCGTCACCGGTTCCGGCTCCACGATCTGGACGCTACGCGGTTCTGCCGGGGCTTGCGCTTCCGCCTCCGCTTTCGTTTCCTCCTCCGGCAGCTCCTTCACGTCGGGCAGCTTGGGAGCGCGCTTTACCTTCGGCGGTCCCTCACCCTCCTCTCCACCTTCCTCTTCCTCCTCCTCGCTGCCGTCTTCTTCCTCCTCGCCGGCTTCTCCATCGCCAAAGGTGGGCGGCGGCTCGACCGCAATGTACGATTCGGCCTTAAACCAGCCGGGCCGCTTCTTGGCCAACCACTCGAAGTACTGCTCCTTGCTGCAGAAGTCGACCACATGCTTGCACGTCGCCTCGCCGACCGTGTTCGTCGCGATGCAGATGTACTCGCCATTGTCCGTGTACGAAGGGTCGTAGAACACGAGCGACGCGATCGTGTGCTCGGCCGTCTCGTCAAAGTGCTGCGAGATGCGCATGTGGCTGTCCGGGTAGACGCCCAGCTTGATGATGCCCTTGTACCACGTCAGCGTTGGCGTCGGATTGGCCCGGATCACAAACTCCACCGTGAGGATGTTGCTGTACGGGTCGTAGTTTTCTACATGCAAAAAAAAGAGAGCGGGACAGTATGCAGAGGTGTTAGAAAATAGAGTGAAATGTGTGTGTTGCACTACCACCGCTTTACTTTACATCCTGATTACTTGCGGTTCGTCGAAAAAGGTGAATGCACTAGCGAGACTTTAAGTATCTATTAATTAAACTGACAGGGTTTCTCTACGCAGCCCAACATGCTAAGCAAAGTGTATGGAGACCAGATGACTACTAAGTATGTAGACACAAGCAAAGCTATCAGTTTCCGTAAAGATTCATTTCAAAGTTTCATACAAAGGTCCTTAGCAACCGTTACTCCTCTCCTACCAATCTATATAGAAATTCCCATCCATGATGACGACCAAAATCAGACTCATAAGCCTACTTGTAGTCTATATAGCTACCTTGTTAAAATTCTACTTCAAGGTTAAGAACTCTCCAATGAACCTAGTTCAACCAATCAATGGGCCTCATCGCGAACGAAAGTCGATAAAATTTATCCGATCGGTTAATTTGCTCGAATCCACCGGTGGAATTTATTTTCCACCGGTGGATAATTTTCTCCACCGGTGGATAATTTCTCCACCGGTGGATAACTCTTTCCGATTCGAGTAGCCATTGATTNAAAAAAAAAAAAGAGAGCGGGACAGTATGCAGAGGTGTTAGAAAATAGAGTGAAATGTGTGTGTTGCATCATCACCGCTTTACTTTACATTCTGATTACTTGCGGTTCGTCAAAAAAGGTGAATGCACTCGCGAGACATTAAGTATCTATTAAAACTGACAGGGTTTCTCTAGGCAGCCCAACATTCTAAGCAAAGTGTATGGAGACCAGATCACTACTGCGTATGTAGACTCAAGCAAAGCTATCAGTTTCCGTAAAGATTCATTTCAAAGTTTCATACAAAGGTCCTTAGCAACCGTTACTTCCCTCCTATCAATCTCTATAGAAATGATGACGACCAAAATCAGACTCATAACCCTACTTGTAGTCTATCTAGCCTCCTTATTAAAATCCTACTTCAAGGTTAAGAAATCTCCAATGAACCTAGTCCAACCAACCATTGACAGATTATTCTACTTAAGATTGATATTGCTGAACGTTGAAATATGTTTGCTTATGGCTTTGATCTGCCCAGAGAAACCCTGTACTATTACTACCTACAGTTCATCACGTCGTGTAGAATGAGCTACAACACAGGAGCGTTCGAATATCTTTCCAATGTGAACAGCATTAGTCATTGTTCGCAAGATGTTTTTCAACAACTGTCACAAGTATTGTTTCCATCACAATATTTGTTTAGTTCTTCATACATGATTTTCAAAACGTCACTAACTGAATCCAGACTGTGACGTGTTAAAATCATATTTAAAGAATTGAACAAATATTGTTATGCTAATACAAGGTTCACCGAGTCAGTACCTAAAGTAAACAGCATTACTCAACGCTTGCCATATGTTTTTCAACAGCTGTCACCTATACATCTTCGCATCACAATAAATATTCAGTTCTTCCACAAGATTTTCAACACATCACAATAAAATTTAAAACTCAGTCAAAAGCTTGTGGTGCGTTGAAAGTCATGTAGAAGAACTGATAACTCACTGTGTTGTAAATACAACAGACATGTGACAGCTGTTGAAAACATCACACGATGTTCCACATCGGAAAGCGACTCGGCAAACCCTGCAAAGCCTGTTGAATATCATATCACAAGAGACGACTAATGCTGTTCACATTGGAAAGTGCATCGAAAAACCCCCATTGTAAGTGTGCACAAGCAATATGTCAAGAATAGGTACCACCACACCCAGTGCTATTATTAGCAATGCCCCAAAATCTAAACCAAACTAGCATCGGCATCAGCGCGAACTTACCTCGAACCATGCGCACGAACGTGGGCGCAAAGGTTTGCACCGTGTTGACCGGCTCGACCACCGTCAGCCGGCACACGGTTTCGATCTCCTCCGTCGCGTTCTTCGCCTTGCACTTGTACTCGCCCGCATCCTTCACGGTGACATCGTTGACCCACAGGCAGCCGTACGCGCCCCGGTGCATGTCGTTCATGTCGACGATGTGGTCGTCGTACTCGACCGGCTGCCCGTCCTTGAACCACTCCAGCGTCGGATCGAACCCGGTGGCGCAGCACATCAACTTCAGCCGGTGGCCGGCCACGAGGGCCCGGTTGGTCAGGTGCACCGACCACTGCAGCTTGTCCCGCTGGTGCAGTATCTTCTTGTGGTAGTAGCGGGCCATATCGCCCCCGATCG
>VTWG01000371.1:0-28380 GCA_008817895.1 Anopheles fontenillei
GAGAGAGAGAGAGAGAGAGAGAAACGGTAGTAGCTGCTACTCGTGCTTGCCCATGTCCCACAGTTTCGGGTTGATTCGGTATTCATAAGCCATCGGCACTACCAGAAGCGGGCCGTGCCGATATGCTCAGGACCGGTTCTTGTTGTACCGTCCCGACAGCACCTTCAGACAACAATTCCGATGATTTTCTTTTTGTTCATTTGTGCAAACATTAGCTATGGAATATTTTCTTTAAAAATGTATATGATTGCTGATTAAATTGATTCCCGTTATGTGTGATTCATTTTCATTGCCATCATAACAAGAATGAAACAAAAAGCAAGAGATTGATTTTGGAGATATGTTTTAAGAAAATGTAACAATTACTTAAATGTGAGAATACTTTAAATGTCAATTTAATAATGTTAAATCGTTGCATTACTCCATACATTATGAGAAAATAAATAAATTAAAATTTCGACCTGAGAAGCTAGAACAAATCAAGTAATTAATAAATAATCGCAACACATACACCCGATCGTATCGTGTTTGTCTCAAACAGATGACACCATCCGCCCAAAAAGCAACAAGCCAGATCTGATTATTTAAAAACATCGTCTCCTTCAGACATTCAGCCAAGAAAATTGGTGTAAAACGTCGAAAAAATTCTTCGCTAAAGGATTGTTGGAGCAAGAGCAAGCGGGTTGATCTAACGGCCGGGAGGAAAAATGCTTAATTGCTTAATCATGTCAACGATGGGAGACGTGTGATTGTGTCAACGGAATGGTTGACACCCACACATCAGCTTTTTGCTTGTATTTTTTTTTGTCGTAGCTGGCCTTGTGTTTCAAGTTTTTTTTGGGAGCATTTGTTTCCAACTCAATTTTTGTTGATCAATATTCAACCGTTGCTCAAAGGATATAAATATCGTTCAAACTTCCCACGTGTGTTTGGTGTTGCACATATGCACATCCAATCGCATTTTTACCATTTTTGTGGTATTATGAAATAAATATTTTAACGATTTGTTACATTACACCCTACCGCGCATCTACTCACACTCATAGTTGCCCTCCTCCGGATCGCTGACTTCCTTCGGCTCGTCCATGTTCGCTACACCACCACCATCGGCGAATCGGAAAAGAAAAAGAAACAACCAAACACCGTTGTAAACAAACTATCACAGTAGGCAGGAGGAGGCAACACGATTTCTCACTCGCACTTGCCCGATCGCGATCAACGGCTCGATCGAATGGGACGTTTGATCGTCACCGAGCGATAACGCATACTGACCACTTCGACAGCATCGGCACAGCAGACAGTCGCGCAGGCAGGAGGAGGACGACGTGACCGACGGTTGTATCGAGGCGGAGGCCGAAGATGACGTCCCCTTCCCGTGTCGCTGCTGTTTCGTACGCCACGGCCCTTTGTGCTGGGGCGCGGCTCGTCGCCAGCGGTTGGCGGCATCTCCCATGCCGCTCCCACACTGTCCAGCTGCCGCCGCGTGATCGAGAGTCAGGTACTGTATGGTTCGCGCTTCCCCACAACCACCGCCGGCAGCCGAGGGACCGCCAGCCGATGCCGACCCATTGTGGGAGGTGGCCACGAGGGAGCCCACGGTTGAGGAGGAGCTGTTGCTGCTGCTGCTGCTGCCGCCGGTGGATGCGGCATCGTCCGGCTCAACCGGGATGGCCGTGAATCCGCGCGAAGACCATTGCATCAGTGCAATGTCCGTCGCGGTCGTTGATGGCAACTGGTGCCCGTCGGCACTGACCGTACTGCTGCTGCGATGGCCACGATTCACGAGCTGCATGACTCGATGTGTGTGTATGTTTCACGCCACAGCCGTACAAAGCACACGATCAAACGAATGCCCACCGTCGCCACACCATCGAATGCAGCTAGTGGCACACTTGATCACACTCAACGGAAGAAAAATCAACCTCACACGCACTTGTTGGTTCACTCACGAAAAACCTAAACAACCTTCTTCCTCTTTCTCTCACACACACGAATTCTTATCACACACATACACACACACGCGCGCACGGCACGGCAATCAAGAGCTGAGTGACCTGAGGCTGGCAAACACAAAAAAGTGAACGCTGAGAACATTCTCTTGGAGTATTAGCACCCGCCGCGACGACGATGATTCGATCCGCTTCGATGATGGTCAATCTCAATGGCGTGACGGCAATCTCGTCGGCCGGTCGAGATGATTGTTGTTGTCATTAGTTCAACTCCACCGCCACACACAAGGACACCGCCGTCCTCGGCAGTCGGCGTAGCATTTCGCTCGTCACCACGATCGTGAAATCACAAACCTCCCGCCCGGCGTAGCTTCGTCCCGTGTGGTGCGTTTATAATTGGATTGCATCCAAAAATAAACATTCATCGCTGTGTCGGACCTTTGCCGGGTGAGGAACCATCTCTATCTTCCACAAGTAGGGCAAAGAGATAAAGAGATAGAGAGAGGGAGAGATTGAGCAAAAGAGAAAGGGAGTAAGAGAGGACAGTTGCGGAGGGCTTGAGAAAGGTTAGTGTCTAGCGTCGTCTACGCCAAGCCAATCGTTACTAAGATGAGCGTAGGCTAAGAACAGATGGACACGGGTTATGACAGTCAACTGCTTCAACAAACACAGTAGTCAAACCGAATGAACTCCACATCACTCCCACTAGAGACGGTTTGGAGAACTCTCTGTCCGGAAGCGGTGCCGAGTTGAGGTAAATCATTTTACAATAGGGCCTGTATCGTCTCACCCACCAACGAATGTCTGTTTTCTGTTGCAATCATGTGCCTGTGTGCTCGAGATCCTATCTACTCGGAGCACTCGGGGCAGTTGAAACACATTGCTTGTGATTAATTTTCCAAGAAAATCGAAATAAACAACATCACAACATTGGTGTAAAGCCAGCAAATTTAACGCTGCGATCGAGTGCCGTGATAGAGATCATCACTTTCCAATTGATTTGCTAGCAAGTGTAATAGTAACGAATCATGGATTTTTCGGAATTGCAAGGGTGTATATGATTCGGATTCAAAAGGGAAAAAGAAAAACGAGTCTTACAAAAGCCACACAAAATTACAAGCTTTTGAAAAACCACAATCATGGACGAGTAACTCAGAGACTATCCAAGGATCCCTCGGTTCTACAATATTGTAGAATCTCCCTAGACACATATTGTAGCTACCTCTTTTTGAAATAATTCTATAATTTCTATACTGACCCCGTATTATGTCTTAAATAACCGATGCTTTAAGTCATATTGCGGCACACAGTGCATAAGTAATCCCACCATTTGAATAACCATTAACCTTGAATGAGAGAATCGAACCCGTCCGGCTTTGTAGCAGCTGGTGTGTCTATAGAATAGACCACCAGCTCGCCATAAAAACAAAACAATCAAGATTCAATAAAACAAGCAATCGTTATATATTGCCATTTCCCATCCCTTCCTGCTTCGGATTTTTCGAAAAAAAACGTTTCTCACAACACTCACCGAATGATTAATGCACACGGAAATTTAGCAAACATCCTTTCGCAAATTGGCATTGAAAATTGGCACAATGTTTGCCAGATCCGAGATATAGGTTCTGTTTGCTGTTTCGCATGTTTCCCACAGCAAGACAAACCTTGTCCGGGAGTTCTGTGCGCCGTACGCCGTGGTACAGGGTTGTGTAGTAGTATCGAGCCGCACTGCCACTGCCAGCGAGTTCTACAAATCAATTTACCCGCTGACACTGACACTACTCTAAACAACCGTTCCGTTCGAACCGATGCTGGCAGTGCCATGTGGCCAAAACGCACAGCAGCAGCCGCAGCAGCTACTGAAATGCACAAGAAGAAGCTTCTCCCCCCCTCCAAGAGACTCCGCTCGCTCGAAACCTCCAGGACGGCCGAGCCCGTTCTTACCAACCTCCCTCCACTCGAGGTGATATATTTGAGACACGGCCAAATTAAAGAAGAACAAGCTGAAGAAAGAATAAAACACCCGGCAAAATAACCAAAGCATCGAAGTGGTCCTTAACTCGCGCGCGCGGGCCGGTCGGTCATGGGGGCCAGCACTATTAATGGCCAGCGTCCACGATTCGTGCGCCCGGGTTTTCGCACCGAACATTCCCGGCGTAATTAATGGGCCTGACAAATATTGCAACTTTGCCAAGCAATCTGCATTTCGTCGACAGATGGCAGCGCAAGAAGATGGTCGTGCCCGACGGATGCTCTGCTCGTGTAACGGAACCAGGCTAGTGGATGGGACATGTGTGTGTGTCTGTGTGTGACTCCCCGCACAGAGTGATTCGATTGAAACGGACGGCATCGATCGCGTATAGGCGTTTGGCGCGTACTATCGATTTTTTTTCTCTTCTGATGCCTTAAAGCAATCGGAAATGATGGTACACATCCCGACTATTTGCGATTAGTCGCTTACGAATGTTTGATGGATAGGTTCGATTTGTTCGAACGCTTGTTCTTGACAGGGAACACGCAATGACGATCAATTGAATGCTGTGATTTCACTTTAGAGCCGGAATGCTACAAAGTCCGGGGTGCGGGATAGTAAATTTGAATTAATCCTTTTTCAACTTTAAACGCGTCTCAATCTTACCATTTTCAAGTTTATGACTCCTCTCTTTATTCTTCTTTATTCTTCGAAACATACAAACGGTGAAGACGAATAACAAATTGTCCGCGAAGGTGTGGACAAGAGAGCTCAAGGTCACGCATTTTTGTTTCCGTCGTCACCGATGGCCGAAGCGGTCGGTTTTCCCTCCCATTGAACCCGCGGCCAACAACCTGGCAAAAGGGGGAAACATAATTCATTGCTCAGGGACGCGGCAGGAGAAGTGCTGTCTAATATTATAAAACACACAGCTTAAGCAGCGTTCGGCAAACCCCATTTCAGTGAACCTGTTTTGGAAATTTGCGCCAGCTTGTTGCTCGGTCATGGTCGGTGGGGAATACGTTCTACCGGCAATCTTCCGCCCAATGTCACCGTCCTGCGGGCAGCAGCTGCGTCAACGGTACTAATGTGCCACACGGCGGGTATCGCCGTAAATCGTAAATATCCACCCAAGACATCGGCATCGGAAGCTCACATCACATGTCACCGACACTTAAGGGAATAATCGTAAAAGCGGTAAACAAAAATCTACATCATTTCAAATTCCCATGTACCAATAAAAAAATTGTATGGCACAAAAGAAAGCATATTGTTAACGATTTAGAGAAAACTTCTCAAGCAAAAAGAATAGTTCCCATGAACAAATTGTGTAAGAAATTGAATGTCCAAGTTCTTGCGCTAATTACAGTTACAGGAAGCTTCGAATATCAACACAGTAAACAACGCCAGATAGCGGAACGATCGAGAAAGATCTATCGCTTAATCCTCTTCAAAAGGGACCATTAACTGCCTGCCGCACATCTGTGCCACGATCGGTCTGACGGTCTCTGAACCTTCCTCCGATTTAGAAATATAAAGTTCACAAAATTTTCAATACGCTATAAATACATCAACTAACCTCTTGCTAGTCCCCCCTTGACCTCCCACAAAAACTGCCGTTGGCGCAGGAGAAAAATCTCAACAACCAACAGCTAACAGTTCGCCCGTTGGACAGTTGGAGGTCGTGTGGTACGGTGTGCGCACGCTGGGAACCACCACCAACTTTGTGGTTCGGTCCCGAGCTGAGCGTCTGAGGTTGGTGGTGAGCATGATTATTGCTACCATTTTATACATTTTTTTTATCAACCCGGTTATGTTTGCCTTTTTCCGGTTCGAAACGAAATTTGATTCTGCTTCCTTCAATCACACTCTGCCCGCCACAAGCCGTCTAAGGCTGTATGTGTTGATTTTTCACACCTCAAATTAGATTCCGCCACGCCGTCGAACCTATACGGCGAACGATCATCGCATCGCTGCCCAGCTTACGCATACACTCTGTTTCAGACTTCATAAATTATGACGAATTATACCCGATCGGCGGTCTGCGTGTACGCGCACGCATTCCTATCGTTTTTGAGTCGTGTTTTTAACCACTAAACCGCGTGAAGATCGCAACTTGTAGTAAATAATGATAACGTCACACATCCGTCATGCTGGTTGCGCTTGAACCCGCGTATTACTACAACATGCTACAATTGACCGCACGTGCCGTACAGTGCGGAGTGATTGGTTTCCCAAACCAAATAGCCGCCCTCGGATCGGAGAGCAAACTGAAGTAGAACAAACACTAGAGAGTACGCGCGATCGTCGCGAGAAAACCGTGTGTATTACCACTTGCTGCCAAGCCTTACCGAACAGGACGGCTTGCACGACCGGCGCACGGTGCAATGCAAACGCTCTAAAATCCCGGCCTATACTGACAACACACAATGTGCGTACACGGATTCACCGGCGGACGGTTGCGAGTGAGTGAGTGTCCATCGTGGACAGGGCCAGTAATCTTCTAGCGCACGGTACACCTACTACTGCCGTGGATGCCGGGCTGAGCATCGGCGAGCGCTCACACGCAACGTAGTAGATTATTTGGTTTCCGTGAGATCAGTCCTCGTTTCGTTAGATTCCGCACCCTGCGCCACGCGGGTCTTGCTTAACCATAGTCATGGGCTAAATTTACACAGCTCTCACGTTTTGACAAGCAGCTCCCTTGGAAGCAGCATTTTCTCTCTCACTCTCTCTCTCTAGTTTACGATTTTCTCTCACAAAGCTATTGAGGCGATCTGGTAAGATGTTTGTCTAATGGGTGAAGTATAAAAGTTATGTTTATTACTTTCAGGTATCATGCAATTCCGTCTCCAGTTCGACGCTCTCGATGCCTTCCATCTTGCCGTGCTCAACCCTCTGATGGCCCAACATTTCCCACCGTTGGAAGAAACGTTCCGGACAATCGCTACACGCAAATGGACGCTCCTTGGTGTGCTCTTTCCGTATGTGCACCTGCAGCTTGTAGTTCCGGCCGTACGTTTTGCTGCAGTAGCCACACTTGAAGGGATGTACATTTTCGTGCCGCAGCTCGTGCACACGCCGATCGCCGTACGTACCAAATCCCTTCCCGCAAATCCTGCACTTCTTCGTACGTTCGCCCGTGTGCACGGTTTGATGATCGCGCAGGTGGCTACGGCACTTAAAACGCATCTCACACTCGCCACAACCGTACGGTCGCTCATCGGAGTGGGTCATCTGGTGGCTCAGCAGGTCCGACTGGCGCAGAAACTTTTTCGCGCACGTGCTGCATTCGTACTTCTTTTCGCCGTGTATCTGCCGGTGCGACAGCATCGTACTGCTGGTGTAGAACCCTTTCTGACACACGTCGCACACGTACTTACGGTCGCGCGTGTGTGCACTGTTGGTGTGGCCGTGTAGAGCACTGCGACTGCAGAAGCTAGCGCCGCAGGTTTGGCAACCATACTTTTTCTTGCGATACGGTGCGGCCTGGTGCTTGGATAGGGCAGCATGGCTGATGAAGCGTTTGTAGCAAATGTCGCACTCGTAGGGCCGTAGGTTGGTGAGGATTCGTTCGTTTTCGTGCACTTGGGCGGTGTGTTGCTTCAGCTCGTCAGCGGAAGGGAACTGCACACCAGGACAGCCGCAGCACTCAACAACGAACTCAGTGGCTTCAACCGTACTTTCTACCAGGTCGTCCACGGAGGATTCATGGGTTTCCTGTGTGCTTTCGATGCGTTCTATTATTGCATCCTGTGAATCATCATCTTCACATTCATTAAGCGCTTCTATTTCACCAAATTCAACATCCTCTACAACATCATAAAGCTCGTAGTAAGACTCATGGTCAGCTGTCTGTTCTATGATACTTTTCCCATCTTCTACATCCAGTTGTTCTACCAATATTTCTGTTTCAGAACATAAATCTTCTTCGTATATATCTGTATGATCTTTGATAACTAGCTGGCATTCCTCTTCTGTTAGAGGATTCTCTTCCGAACAGTCCGTTTCTTGAACACTTTGGCGCTCGCTGTCTTGCGTGGTTTGGAAATGTTCCCTGTTAACAGAAAGACAATGAATAAGTCAGTCGTAAGAATTATACTAAATATATACTAAAACAACATACCCCTCGCTATCCTCTGTGGGAAGAAGAACCCGCAGCTGTACGTCTGATTTTAAACATTTTTTCCGAAAGTTGTTACACATTACAATAAAATCGGAACACTCCTGGCAGACACAATCGGGCAAACCATCACCTCGGGAAACTCTTATACCGGTAAGCGAATGAAACATTTCGTCAAGAGTCGCCTGGTTGATTTTCTTAAAAATCGAACAATATTCATCTGCTTCCTTCTGCAGACAAGCACGACACGTTTTCATTGTAAAACCGCTATATTTAACGACCAGTATCCAAATTCTATTCGTTGCTTTGCCGTACGCAGCGCGATTTGTTTTGATTGGGATTGTTTACACCGTTTGACAGTTTACGCGTTCGCCATAGTAGAATACTCCCTTTCTATAGTCGTCAGATTCAGCGGATGTTGCTGAATGACTTAGGCCGCGCTCTAGAACGAATGAACAGCAACACACGTCCATTGGGTTTGCGTCTGATGAAGTCAACTATGCTTAGTCGTATCTTGTCGTGGTCGTAGCGATTATACTTTATTGCTTAAAACAATTAAAGACCATGGATTAAAGAAAGACAATATATTGCAGTCTGAGCGTTAAAATATGGCTATCGATTTGTGTTGGAGAATTGCCATATGTTCATTACTATTTATCTTTTTATAATTGCAATATGCTCGAATTTATTGGCATTTTTCCAAAAAGGCGTCATGTTATAGAACTCTTTTGATCTATTTATTTCCATTTCTATTCTGTGTTCTGGCTTATTTTTTACATAATTATCACCCCCTGAACCGATCATCCAAGCGGCAGGCTAGCTAAAGTTTTGTAACTCTAGCAATACGACTCGCATCCTCTCGTGGCCACCTAATCTGGTTTCGTTTAAAAACTCCTTCTTAAGCAGTACATCATGGACACCGTTTTGGCGTAGCAGGTACAGCAACATTATAACATTTGTATCGTACAGAATATTGTTTGTCAATAAATTGTCATGATATAGCTTTAAAACAGTCAAATTTAATTGATAATACACATCGCTTTTCAATGCTTCTTCATACCGCCCCATTAATGTTGCGCTGCTAAACAACATTTTCAAGGCGTGCAGTTGTGCTTTGAGCAGCTCTTCTTTGTCAGGTTCATTCAATTTCTCCTGCAATTTGTCTACGCAATTCTTAAAATCTTTCGCGTTGTAGTGATTTGCCAGCGTAACAATGTTCATTTCATTGGATTGATGGCTTGGTGCGTTGATTTCTCCTGTGGCGGACATTGTCTTCTTTAAAGACTGGAATGCATGATTTGCGGTACTGGCAGGGACCAGTTTACAAACGCCATTCAACATTTCCTTAAATGTTTCCTTCGAGTAATACATTCTGTAAAACTCCTGTATGATGCCCAAACACAGCACACCTTGGTTCGATAGCAGTATTCTCCTTGCGGTCACTTGCACAGGATCTTCCAGCGTAAGTTGCTCGAAAAATGTCCACTTTTGCGTGGAATTTTCCGCCGAGCTCCAGTTCATCTTCAGCAGCTCCTCCAGCGTGGTGTAGTTGCAGGTGACTGTACGGCAGATGTGTAGCGCTGTTTTCAACACTTGTGCTAAAAACATCGTTTTCTCTGTTTCTTTCATCACCAACGGCTGCATAAGAGCTTCCACTATAGAGTTTATATCCGCTGCTAGAAATACTACATCTTTGAAATTGTAATTACTCAAGTTTTCCACTAAATAGATGGACGAGAGATCCATGTTTACAAACACACAGTTTTTCAATCGCGTTTGACAGCTGATTTGCAGCTCGCAGAAACGTCAAGTTTGTTTGTTTACATTTTGCAGACGAACAAATCGCTTCATAAAAACTCAACGCAAATATCCGAACCAGTGCAATTAATTTTTGTTAATAAACGTACACTAACCATGCTACCAATTCAAGTTCGAAAAGTTACCTGAAAATGAACATTGCCATGTTAGAAACGATCATAAACAGTGCATCTGCGTCGATTTGTAGGCTATGCCTCAGTTACGACGCTTCTGAATACGTTTCCCTTGATGCACATGAATCTGACTCGCTCGTGGCAATTATCAACAAATGTACCGGAATAAAGGTAAATTTTGTATTTTAAAAACAACCATTCACTTAAAAATAATAATCGCAATTTCATTGCAGGTTCGTGGAAAGACAAACAACATCGCAAACAAAATATGCAACGATTGCCGGAATGATGTGGTCAAATTTAACCAACTGCGAGAAAGGTGTCTGGCATCGGATAAAATTCTGTTCGATCTATATAGGAAAAGAAATAGACTAACACCCAGGTTGTTATCTAGCATACCGTCCTTAGCAAAGGAAAACTATGGCGAGCGCGAACAGCAAGAAATATTCACACCAACAGAAACGAATGCTAATATTATTAACGTTCAATCAACGTACACCGAAGCGATCGTTCCCGAAACAGATGAAATGCTTAGCACGGATTCACACAATCAAGTAGACCTTGGACCCAAAGACAATCGAGAGGATGATATACCAAAACTGGTATGCTGTGGTTGTAATCCTTCACCAGAGTTCAACACCACAGCAGAACTAACAGTCCATTGTGATAAGCATCACAAAAAGTATCGTGTCTTAGATGGTTCAATTCGCCCCTTCGAATGCAACATTTGTTTTGAACGGTTTTTAACACCATCGCTGCTGAAACACCATCAAACACGTCCCTACCGGAAACGGTCACACATTTGCAGGTCCTGTGGATCGGCTTATTTCACGAACTCTGCCCTGAACCGGCACGAAAAGGTGTGCACTGTAGTTGATAAGAACTATACCTGCGAACAGTGCGGCAAACGGTTCCGCCAAATCATTACGCTGAAAAACCACCGCAAACTGCATCAAGCGGAGAAAGCATTCGCATGTCCCGTGTGTGGCAAAACGTTTAAGCAAAAGTTTGAAATCACCATCCACATGGTAACACACACCGGGGAACAGCCTTATCCTTGTGATCAGTGTCCGGCTAGGTTCAAGCGGAAACAAGCACTGAAAAATCACCAAAATCGCCATCAGAATCCACGTCCATTCAAATGTGAATCATGCGATGAATGGTTCGGCAATCCAACGGCTCGCAAATTTCATCGACTTACTGTACACGAAGGGCTTGATCCGTTCCGATGCGACCAGTGCGGTGTGAGCTATGGTCGTAGGTTACGACTTACGCAGCACATGAAGAAAGTGCATGGAGAAGTGGGCTAATAAATCATTCATGTTTTGAGAGATATTTCTAAGTTAATATATACATGTTTTGTGGAGCTTGATATTGAGAAGATTTAGTACAATCATATGACTACATTTCATTAGCTGATGGGGTAATAGGTTTATTTTCTTTATAATGTACAGCGTGGACGTATTTTTATCGCAATTTTAACTCTATCTGATTCCTTTCCTAGCTAAAGGATTCCTAAACTATAGGGTTTTCACAATTATAAGGCATTTTCGAACGCGTTTTGCTTGTTTCTTAAATAGTTTTAGGTTTCTTTTTGTTAAAATGTTTTCCAAAAGTCATATGAATTGATGCTAAATGGCGAATTGGTGGTGCTGATATTGGTTAATCAAACAGTTATAGATACCCAAGTGGCAAATAGTGTTTTAAGTGCCATATAAAGTGGTATATTTATACCAACAAAATCATAATAATTTAAATTATTCAGCCCATGTAATGTTTGGATTTATTTAACAAACCCGTGCACGTTAAAGTTTAAAAAAAAGTAATGAAGTTTTGTTCCTATTTTGCCAATAAAATAAAAACATAAAAATTACTTTTTGAACTATCATCTTTTATTCCAGGATTGACCTCCGATAAATCCTTTAAAGTTTTAAAACGCCTTTAAAATCATTACAATACATGGATAAACAAGAAGCTGAATTAACTCTATGTTACTAGTCAAAATATTTTCTAAATTCTATTTTCTAAATATTCTGAATTTTCTAAAGCTAGTCTTTGGTTTGAAGATAATTGAAAGTTAAAAATTACTTTTTTACAAACATGCCAAGTATATATGTATGACTCCTGATTGCATTTAATCAAGTTTCTAACAAACATACACAAACAAATAAATAAATTACAATAGAAAACAATAAAAACTCTGTCCATGCTATGTCCATATCACGGTTTAAGTTACGGAAAATAGGCAAAAAAAATGTGTCAATTAGCATTCACCACCGAATTTGTTCAAGAGCAATTAAACTCACCCCACCAATAAAAAAAACCAGCAAAAGTATTAGTTTTAATTCATTTTTTAAATGTATCGGCCTTTTCATGTACCGATTGAAGCACCAGGCAGCAAACATGACCCATTCAAACACGACAAACCATTGGATGGTTTCTAAAGGATTACTTTTTGGCTCTGCTCACGACTCCTACACGTAGCACGGCTCATCCTGTTATTCCCAGCATGCAAATTCCGAGCTTGCGTTACGACATCTTTTCAAAGCGGGGCGACCATTATCATTCGCAAGACGCCATTCAATGATGTTACTTATGTGCACGGGGGGTTTTACATTGTCCGCATCAATCGCAACAGGTCAAAAACATAGGCGCGACAACACTTCGCGTTACGTTGCTGTAACGATTTGTAATGCATCTTTGCATTGACCGCGGCGCTCCTGGTCGCTGTTGTTCTAGTTATGCCTGCGTTTGCGTTGGTGGCTCATCACTCTAGACCACGATGTGCTATGGCACCGCTATGACACCCAAGGGGCGGTGATAAATGAGGAATTGTGGCAACGAGCAGCCCGGAGTGGTCGACGTGTAGCGGCAGCTTGAAGAGAGAACGCTTCTCCCCTCGCGTCCGTTTATATAAATACATAACGATCAGCCACTGTACCAAGTCACGTTGAATGCGTCGTGTCTGAGCCACAAACAACGCTTCCCATCATGCTCCCTCTAACCACCATGCTTACTCATGCTTCTATCTCCACCCTCGCATCGGCTTGCATGGGTCACATTCCCTCGGTGTGCATGCCGGATCCTGCTTCACACCTTCTCCTGCCGGCCGCCCGGTCCAGGCTCCGGTACCTTTAGCGAGAGAGACACATTTCTCGGACACAGTTGCGACACTCTGCCGGATGCTCTCCCAGTGCAGTCCAGTACGGGCCGTTCAACAGTGCGGATGAAAGTTACTCTGTGGTAGGCAACCCATGTACTAAAGTTTCATTTAGTGAAAAAGTACATAAACTATATACAGTTACTAGTAAAGCGTTACTAAAAAGAATATAAAATAAAAATACTAAACTAAAGCAAACGCAATACTACGCTGTGAAATGTTTGTAAAGTCTGGTAAAGAGGATCCCGCTTCCTTCCCGTGACGATCGTCTCGATCGCATCGATCTTTCTCGAATCCTTTCTTACATTCATATGAAGGAGATTCCAGTCACAGTCCAGCCGCCCAATAGAATTGGCGACGGAAGTCGACCGTGTCTCGTGTGTCGAGTGCATAGATTTCAATCTAATTATCCTTGGTGCGTTACGGACTGTGGGTGAATTTTCAAACATGACCGGGCAGCTCAAAACAGTCCACGGTACGATGTGAATGTGTCTAGCGTGTTCAGGGTGCATACTCTCGTCAATTAGTGGTGTGTAAAATTTTCAAAAAAATAAAGGATCCACGTCTAACTTGATTGTTACATATTGTGTAAAATAGAGCAAAGTGTCAATGGACATGGTGTGTTTCGTGTTTACGATCTTCTTTTACCACTGAAACAGTTAGGTTGAAAATGTAGCTTTACAAAGTGATCGTTTGTATGCGCAGCAAGAGTGACAAACTATGTATCAGTTGTATCAGTTGTTGAGAATCGTGTACCTCATTTCAGCACATTAACATATTAACATCAGTTCGTACCTAAAATCAATACAAAAAAATCTCTTTCAGTGTACCGTGAATCGCTCTAGAAATTGTTCCTTGAAATGTTTTAAACGCTGATTGGGAACAACCACTATATAAGGTTGGCGGAACTGAGAGGAACACACACACACACAGTGAATTCCCCTTGTAACGGTTGCGTAATCCGAGAACAACCCCGTGAAAGCCATCGTCGGCCATTGAAAGTGTGCGCCGGAACGTTTTTCACCCTCCGAAGCCATATCAGTTCCATGTTCTCTTGCACACGGGTTTCCGCTCCGTGTGTGGTGCTTAACGCTCTCCAGCAGCTCACCAGCGAACTCAGTGTGACGCCTTGCTGTTACTACTATCGTGTCCCGCCGACGTGAGTTAGTAGGCAAACGGTTCCGGAACGGTGTGGCAGCGTAGCAAAAAACATCCCTTTGAACGGTTTAGTCGTTTGTCGATGTTTGTGTGCAGCAGTGCGTTGTAGTATGATCGATGATGATGATGATGGCGATGGTGAGTTGCTTACTAGCCGGATTAAGCTTTTGAATGTGTTGAAAGTTCGTACCTTATGTATAAAGTGTGTGATACTGTATGTGTGTGTGTGCATTGAAACGATAACCCGTTACTAAAGTTCTCATTGGCGAGTGCTTCAGTGTGTCGATCGCGTACTTCCATATGATCAAGGCGAATATGATGATGATGGTGGAAATGATTGTGCTTTAAATGAGTGCACGAGCAAAACACAAACACAAACAACACAGTACAGCGATTATGAATTCAACTTGTAGTGCAATGTCAGCTAAAATGCAGGTTATGAAATCAGTGTAATCGTAGCATTTACTTCAAACATTGTTCGAACAGTAATACACAAGTTTTCTTTAAAAGCTTCAGCAAGGTGTTTAAAAAATGCTGCGTTTCATACAACTGTGCATCGTGAAATCTGTGAATCTGTGAAATCTAACCTAGTGTAACAAAGGGTTAGCACGGTTTCCTGTAAACACATTCTAGTACATTCACGCATTTAACAGTTGGTTTAGTTTTGCATTATTATTCCGATACAGTGAATAAAACAGCCTATAAAGGATTGTACGAAAGGAAAATAAAGGTGAATGGTGATTAAAACACTCATTACAATAGGAGTGAAGTGATTTTTATGTGGAAATATTAAAACTCATAGTATAGATTTGTGCTATAGTGAATGTTCCTGTACAACATGGTTACAAAGCGATACCCTACTTAAACGTTTATCTTCGATTTTTGTGTTATTGCACATTCATCTGTGTAAACTGTTTCATTAATAAACAAAGTGTATTTACTGTTAGGTAAGGAATGATGCCTAATACTCTCAAAAATTTCCAACTAAAAGAGAGAAAATTTAATCCAAATCTAAAGCTTTCAAACTTATTGTCTAATACCTGTTGGTAGATCTACAAATATGACGAAAAAAACGTCAACCATTGGCCATTTTTCGGCCAGCACTTCCGGCACGGTCGGACAGACGGGTGGAATGAGCAACTTTGGCACGGGAACCAGTGGAATGGAGAGCACCGACAAGCAGGCCCTATCGTCGTCCGGGCAGCAGGCTCACCAGCATCACGAGCATCCGTCCGGCATCGGCGGTAAAGGCTCCGAGCAGCAGCGCCCGCACCAGCATCAGTCCCAGCATCACTCCCAGCATCATCACCACCATTCGCACCATGTGCAGCATTCGGTAGGGAAAATGCGGGACAAACACACCGTGCACTGGTTTCGCAAAGGATTGCGCCTGCACGATAATCCGGCCCTGCGCGAAGGGCTCCGTGGGGCGCGAACGTTTCGGTGTGTTTTCATCATCGATCCCTGGTTCGCGGGCAGCTCCAACGTGGGCATTAACAAGTGGAGGTAAGCTACCCATCGTACTGTTTCGCTAGTTGTGCTTTTTATTACTATAAAACGATACACGCTTGTTGCAAATGTGAGCAAACCGGTATCAGAACATTGGCAGCAAACAAGCAAACGATGGTCATGTGCAAACGTGCATTGTCACTTCCCGTGTCATCAACAACCATTATGCAATGGTTCGGTTTTACGTACGTTAGCAAATGATGATCCTCATCGGCGTCATTATCATCGTCAACGCCATTCGTCATTGAGCGTGTAGAGCGAGAGCAGGGCAGCACGACGACTACAGTTTGATGCATACGCGTACGAACTAAACACACATGCAACCGACTGCACACACACAACCACTTGGAAAGTAACCAGCAACCAGAGACCGGGGGAGCTGCGGGGTAGAATTAACCCTGAAAATGCACTTTGTACGAATGCACCAAATCAAACGCTCTGTGTACACACAAACACATAGAGAAGCGAATGATGTGTGTTAGTAGATTTGTTTGCCCGAGAATTGCCCACACCGCAAAGTATCGCCAAGTGTGCAACATGCACCCCGGGTGTTGCAGCTCCACAAATGCATACGCTTGTGCATCGGTAGCTTATCAGCTGCTCGGCTTTACTCTGCCGACTTGTTGTTGAACGAATACGTTCGCTCTGATAAACATACATACCTCGCCATTTGCGGCGATGGCCTCGAGTGTTTAATGATACTATCACCTTCAACTGCATTTTCAACACACACACACACACACACACACACAGAGCATTTGTTAGTGTAACAACGAATGTAATTGTGTTGCTGTTAGATGCACTATTTACTCTCCATTCAAAACCGTTCCTGTATCTCTAGTAATGCACTTTGAGCTTTGTTTATTATCTCACTTGCCCAGAACTGTGGTGCAAATTGCAACTAAGTGTTCAACAACAAAAAATCAAGAACGGAAAAACGTTTTAGGAAAAACGATCTTTTAGCGTCCCATGATTTATTCAAATAAATATTGTGGCTTGATTATTATACTATTGTACAAGAGTCAAGGGTAATAAAATGAGATGAATTAGTAAATTAAAATAGCAATTGTTTGAGGATGAATTTAACGTATCGAGTTATTTGAGAGTGACTCGGAAGCTTTTGGGGTTTACAGTGTTTTCCACGATTTATTGATAGATTCCCATATTTTTTTGTTCGGCACGTCTCACGATTTATTAATCGTGTCCCATAGATTTTTTGTTCGTTGCCATAACTTATTGGTATCGTCCGATTGAGTATCAATACAATGGAACCAAAAAAATCTGAGATACGCTCAAAAAATTGTGGGAACACACCAAGAAATATCGAAAGCAACCAAAACTTGATGGGAACCAACCAATAAATCGTGGGAAACCCTGTATGTAAATATGGACAAATATATAAAGCATCACTTGATAAAATAAATAAATAAAACAAATAAAACCCCATTTACAACACAAAACTATAGAATTTCGTAACAGTTACATAAAAAACCATAACATTGAGCTTTCCCCTAGTATCTTGAACTAACTTCCCGGAATCAATGATTTTTCGGCAATCTGTTGCATAACACGTCGTTTTAATTTCACGACCGGAAAAGCAATTCAATAATCACCCGATCCCGATCGGTTACGCCAATCCTGACAAAAACCGACGATAGGAGACGCAGATATGGCGTTGACAATAATCAGGTGACAACAGGACAGGCTGGCGGCGGCAGCAGCAGCGGTTTCCTTCGATTACACAAAATCAACCCCCTNCCCCCCCTCTTACACTCAGCATTTCTGCCCCGCAAGAACATAAGTCGGGGAAAGGAAGCAAAAACAACAAAAAAACATGACCAAATGTGATACTGACAACACCTCTTTGAGGCAAACGACATTCTACCCTTTGTTGTGAAGTTTGTCTAAAGTGCACAATAGTACTGTGACTTTTACGTCGGCATTGCGATACATATCATCATCCACTTCCGTATCGTATTGTAAGTTTAAACAACACACCTTTTGAAACTCAAACCTCAAATCTTACATAAACTTTCGAAAACTTTGTATTTTATACTATGAAACTAAATGCAGTCCTGCTCTGCACGCAACGTCTTTTAGCTTATGGTTGTTTCGTAGAAATTATTTACCTATTGCAATATGAATCGACTTAAGTAACAGTTAGGACCAAATTGGTGTTTTTGTGTGAGAAAAAAGGCCTAACAATCTTTTGATTCAGCAGCTAGCACCTATCCAACTTCGTACTGCTAGGTAAATCGAGCTTCCACCACGTAAGCTAAGACATTGGCAATAAACACGTACCGCTGTTTGAAATCTTTTGAAAACCAAACAAAAAAAAAGTAGAGCTAAGAAACAAACGTGAAGGAATGTGGTCTATATTCTGATAATAATGATGAAAAAGCAGTTTGCTACAGTACATAGGACGTAAAACTGCATTTTAAACACTGTTATTAACCTTAAAGTTGCATTGTTTGGGATTAAGTCATAATGTGTTACTTACGAGATGTTTTGGGTCAGTTCCGTCACAATACATCTACATGATTTTCCAGAGATCTACGGGGCCCGTGACAGGTGAAATGTGGGATAAAATAGAAAATTATTGCAAGTAAATAATATCTTCAACACTTGTTTTTGGATGTTTCATGCACAGTTGATTAGTTATTATTGATTATCTCCTTCTAAATCAGACATTGCAAACATACGTTCCACGAAGAACTTAGGCAGTTAGTTCGATTAACGAAGAATGGAGTAAAATTGATTGGAGTTCGGGATGTAGCATGGGTTTTAATAGTTGTTTAGAGGCGGGACCCTAAAGTCGGTCTCCTAATACTGTCATCCATTTCCTGACTTTGAGACTTTCTGAACCACTTTCACCGCTTCATTCATTAGGATATACTTTAACTATGCTTCTACAACAATCAGACCGATATATTTAAAATTTTCGAAAAAAAACAAACACCTAAAAAATGTGTATTTTACGAGGTCGTCGGGGTCGGGTAGTCTCTCGGATATTAGCCAATAGTCGGATATTAGCCAATGTAGTGCTATAGTTATGAGCTATTGCTATTAATCATTACCGTTATCAAAAGGCTGCACTTCCTGGGGCTATTAAATGACCTACACAGAAATTTTTTTTTTTAGGATTAGAACACAAGTTCTGAAAATATATAGAATAGCTATGCTTGGTTTTCCATGAGTTTTTTCAGATACAGGTCGGATTTTTCGCACTCTCATATCCGAAGAGTATCCTCATCAATGTGCGAAGACGATATTCTGAAACGAGGATTTGAAGAACTGTTCAGGAAGCTTCAAAATGAGCAATAAATTAAAATTATTAAATTTCCGTGCTAGGGCGATGGCCACTGAAGGAATTAGTAATTATCATAAACAGCTTTGCTAAGCATGATTTTTTTCCATATTCTCTTATCCTATATAACCAGATGTTTATGGTGACGACTTTGACATGCATGGATTTGTTAAAGGATAAGAAAAATTCAAGATTTGATTATAGGTTCAATAATAAGACTTTAATGATTTTCGTGATCAAAAGCACCATGTAGAGTAGTGGGTAAAGGGGGATCCAAAAATTGACCAAAAACTAAAAATTATTAAATTTTATTGATAACAAAATGATGGAAGAAACATGCAAATACACATGTTTCATAATCATTAATTATTTAAAACATTAATTTTTAAAATTAATTATTTTTAACACAACGATATATTATTTACCAACTTTTTACAGCGATAGACGATCTACAAATAGACTTTGGAAAGAAATACTCAATTATATTAACTATCTCAATTATTTTCCCTCTCTCTTGCTCTCTCTCTCTCTCTCCCTCCTTTTCTCTTTTCTTTATTCTTTATATAGATTCCTTCTTCAATGCTTGGACGATTTGGATCGGAACCTAAGAAAGCTTAATTCGCGGCTGTTTGTGATACGAGGTCAACCGGCGGACGCGTTGCCAAAGCTGTTCAAAGAATGGGGCACAACCTGCTTGACGTTCGAAGAAGACCCCGAACCATTCGGCCGCGTGCGGGACCACAACATCTCGGAAATGTGCAAAGAGCTTGGAATCGAGGTCATTTCCGCTGCATCTCACACACTCTACAATTTGGAAAGGTTTGGCATGGCAATGGCTTTTGCACACTTTTAACCACGGCCCACAATGCTAACGATGCGCACTTTCTGGCGGACTGTTTTTAGAATCATCGAAAAAAACGGAGGCCGCGCACCGCTAACGTACCACCAGTTTCAAGCCATTATCGCCTCAATGGATGCGCCACCGCAGCCGGAAGCAGCCATCACGCTGGACGTGATCGGGAACGCCAACACGCCCCAGTACGACGATCACGACGACAAGTACGGTGTGCCGACGCTGGAGGAGCTCGGTTTTGAGACGGAAGCCCTTAGGCCACCGGTTTGGATTGGCGGCGAAACGGAAGCGCTCGCCCGTCTCGAACGGCACCTCGAACGGAAAGCGTGGGTCGCCTCGTTCGGCCGGCCCAAGATGACGCCGCAGTCTCTGCTCGCTAGTCAAACGGGTCTGTCGCCCTACCTGCGCTTCGGGTGTCTCAGTACGCGCCTGTTCTACTATCAGCTAACCGATCTGTACAAAAAGATCAAGAAAGCGTGCCCCCCACTGTCGCTGCACGGGCAGCTGCTGTGGCGGGAGTTTTTCTACTGTGCCGCGACGAAAAATCCCACCTTCGACAAGATGGCCGGCAATCCGATCTGCGTGCAGATTCCGTGGGACCGTAACGCGGAAGCGCTGGCCAAATGGGCGAGCGGGCAGACCGGCTTCCCGTGGATCGATGCGATCATGACGCAGCTGCGGGAGGAGGGTTGGATCCACCATCTGGCGCGGCATGCCGTGGCCTGCTTCCTGACCCGTGGCGACCTCTGGATATCGTGGGAGGAGGGCATGAAAGTGTTCGAGGAGCTACTGCTCGATGCGGACTGGTCGGTCAATGCGGGCATGTGGATGTGGTTGTCGTGTTCATCGTTTTTCCAGCAGTTCTTCCATTGCTACTGCCCGGTCAAGTTTGGTCGCAAGGCGGACCCGAACGGTGATTACATCCGGCGATATTTGCCGGTATTAAAGGTAAGACCATTAGTGTACGAGCAACAAAACTAACGCAAAAAATAAAAATTACATTACTCATACCGTCGTGCTTTATTTTTGCAGAACTTCCCTACCCGCTTCATCCACGAGCCCTGGAATGCTTCCGAGAGTGTGCAGCGGGCGGCCAAGTGTCTCATTGGCAAGGACTATCCGCTGCCGATGGTTAACCATGCGATTGCTTCCCGCGCCAACATGGAACGCATCAAGCAGGTGTACCAACATCTTGCCAAATACCGCACACCGAGCGGCGGGTGCTACGAGGGCGACTGTACCGAAAAGGGCGGCTCCGCCATCGCGGGGGTCATGACGGCGGCCAAGGTGCAGCACATGAACACGAGCAGCATGAACGACAGCCCCAGCCCCACTACTATCCTGACGAGTGTAAACAGCTCGGGAAACTACATGTGCCGCAGTAATCCGCCCGCACAAAGCGACCACAACGGGAAGGTAATCACGTACCATCAGCTGCTTAGCGGCCCGGACCCAAGATCAGCGCTCGGTGGCAATGGCAGTGGTGGGGATCGAGGCAATGCTGGTGCGCCTGACGACACCAAACACGGCGATGGTACCGATGGTAGCAATCATCTCATGGCCGGGAAAGAGTCGATCTCCCAGCACCAGCAATCACAGCTGCAGCATTCGCACCAAGCACAGAGCCTGGATCAGCAGTCGCAGGAAAACAGCAACAGCGTGGCAAACAGTGAGCGACGGTACGGGACACTGCCCGTCGCCGAGTACGCGGCAATCAAACCGGACAGTCTCAGTACGCTGATACGGGCCGGTAATCTGACATCCGCTGGGACGCGCTTCTCCAACCTGCAGGATCAGCTCAGCAACAGCCTGATGTCGCTGGAGTGTGATGCGCTGGCGACCAAGCTCAAGCCCAACAACTACGAGTACGAGCGGAACCAGAATATTTACAACAGCCAGTTCAAGGTGGAGTACAGTGACAACTTCAACTCGGGCTACGGTTTGCGCAATGCCGTGTTCTACGGTGGCAAGCGGGAGGACGAGAACGAAGACACCAAAGCGGACAACATGAACAACAACCACAGCGATCAGCTCGCGGGCGACAACAGTGCCGACGAGCGGGCAGTGCCCAATGACGCGGACGACGATGATGAATCCACCATGACCACACTCCAGGCCACGGATGCACATTCGGTGCCACATGCACTGCTCTTTGCAGCCAACAAATCCAAAATCAAACAGGAATCACTGGTGCAGCAGTCCTCGCGTATGTTTCTCGAACCACCGAAGCACCACGCCAGCCGGGGAGCCAAACCACATCGCTCCCGGTGCGAGGCGACAGAAGCACGCTCGCACCTCGCAGAATCGCAGGTTAAAAAGGAACAGCAGATCACCTCGCAAGCGCTGCCACCACACTCCATGCACACTGATTGTGATTATGAACCAGAAAGCCATAAGCTAATGGCCGAAAACTATCGTCAGCAGCATCAGCAGCAACAACAACAACAGCAACAGCAGCAACAGCAGCACCACGAACACGAACAACAACAGCAGCAGAATTCAATGTTAGCAACCCAACAAAGGCTGGAAGCGTCACAGATGGATCAAGGAACTGATCAACCAATGCAGGAGTCACCTTGCAACGAAGAAAAGATTGGTGCGGGGGATTAGTTTGCATAAGAATTGGCCACGTTTGGTGCAAATCACACGTTTATGATGTGGCGTTTTAGGTTTCGTCGTCCATTGACGACCCTGCCTCTCAGCCTATCTAACATCAATTCCATGTATTACGAATGAATTTCGCAAATATTTTCTAACAAAACAAAGCTATTCTGCTTTTAAGAACACACTTGAATAAAATGTAATAGTATACAATAGAACATATAGACTCTTTATCGTTTCGTGTTGTGTTTGAGTGAACCATAACAAACATTGCAGGTCTGATGTATAGCTTACCAGATAGAGTAAATCACAATGACAAACTGCTTTACATTTTACAGAAGGAACTTAGAAGACCATTCTAAGTTCAATCATTTTTACCATTTTTACTCGATACATTTTATATTTTTTAATACATCAAATATATAAGAGTATCAACAAATTTTATAAAATTCAAAAATAAGACAAACTTGTTAAAATCGTTCACTATGATTCCATTTATGTTGTTCATGTTGATTTGTTTATTAGTCATTTAGTGTCTTGCACAGGTTTGTTGGAATGTTCTCGCTGATTAACTTCGCGACAAAAGTACAACATGTAATGCCTGTCGTCTATAATCTAATGTTTGCAGACCAAGAAGCAGATACCGTACAAATAATCTAATTGTTGTGATGACAGCCATTGTAATCGGTATTCATATTACTATTCCGGAGAATCTCTTTTGTATGAATTCTTTCCTAACCGTCAACACACCACAGTATGGGAAGAAAATAATAGCGTTAGACTCTATCACACGACAAGATCCCTGACTGATGACACGCGATACAACTTGTGACTGTGTAAAATGTAATCAAAATTTAAAGGGTTTTGTTTCCTATTGAATGTAATTGCGATACATTCATCCACACAGAGGCTTAGTTGGCATGCCAAACACTAAGAGCTGAATACGTTGTGCAAGCAAATTGGTGAACACGATCTTTAAATATTAGAACAAGGCAATAACCTTGTCAAGCCCCGAATTGAATCAAAAATTGAAATCAACTTGTTAAGCTCCGAATAGACCGTGCCCCCGTAAGCTGTAAGCGTCAGTAAGCTGAACTGAAAAGCAAGCCCACTAGTGGCACAGACAGGCCTTGACCGACAACGATTGTTGTCCACCAAAGAATAAGAAGAAGAAGAAGAATGTAGATCTATAAAATAGTGTGCATCGTCAACATGATGTCCTTTTTGTTCAAATGTGATGACATAAATTCAGCTTTACCATCCATATAAGCAGTATCCAAGCAGCGGATGAACCATGCAGCGAGCTAAGATCCATGCTGTCCATTGAGCTTTTGTCTCTCAAACAGTTTTTATACGATTCTATCAAATTTAGAGTATAAATATGATTAATCTATGTCCTTAATTAATAACATCGAAAAATTATTACATACTTAGCACATAGTTGTAGCTTCACAATATAAACAGTGGTTGAAGAGTAATTTAAAATATATATCAATATGTTCTTTCTTGCACATCACCATTAGTTTCCTTCAGAAAATTCAGGATAATAAGAACAAAAATTATACCGTAAATGGGTTATACCATCTATAACCCATAGCAGTATAATCAATACGATAGCTAAACAAATGCAAATCATATGACTTTTTACTCTTTTGGGGACAACGACCACCACGCTGCCTATACAAGTGTCTGTTTGACGGTCATATCCCTGCCTATACAAGATTTCCGAGATTTATTAGAATCACACAATAGATGGATAGCCAACCTTTGCTACCTAGGGACGTCCGGTTAGTAATCTATTCAGTCCAGCGTTGTAGGAGTGAATAGAGCACTGGACGTCCCTAGGTAGAGCTTATGAAGTGGAAATGTAAAAAATGTTTTTTTAATCAACGACTATATATTTCATTATTGCTAAATAGCTTTCATATATGACTCATTTGGTTGACCCTAAATAATTTAAGATATTTTATTTTAGAGACTTGTTCTATTTGTTCCTGATTAATACAAATTGAGAACGGAATTTGCAGTTTTTTATTTGATATCCTCATGTATTTTGTCTTCTTTACGTTTAAAGCCAATTTTTATGCTTTAACCAGCCATTTAAATCATCTAAGGCATTTAAGTCGATGTTTAAAAGAGTTTCCTGCTTCACGTCACGCAAAGCAATGAATAAAACTTTATCGTCAACGAATAAATTGATGTCACAAGCACGCAACATTTTTTTC
Source organism: Anopheles fontenillei (assembly GCA_008817895.1). Lineage (NCBI taxonomy): Eukaryota > Metazoa > Arthropoda > Insecta > Diptera > Culicidae > Anopheles > Anopheles fontenillei. The sequence goes on from VTWG01000371.1 coordinate 24,789, forward strand.
ATGTCGTTAATGAACAAAATAAAATAAAATCAGCCCCAAGACACTTCCTTGCGGAACTCCAAGTGTGTTTGTGTGCGAATCTGATACACTATTCATAAAGGATTTCGTTTGAGTTCTTCCCCCCCTTCCCTCAAGATAATTTGCGAACCAGTGTGCTTCAACTCCTTGCCAAATTCCACCGAATTTATTTAAAGTTTCCATTAATTAGGGTCTTGATAAAGTTTCAAATGCACGTTTGAAATCCAAAAATACTGCCAAAACTTTGTGCTTTTGCTCTACAAAACTTTTCCATTTTGACAAAAGTAGATTTAGTGCCGTTTCACAAGAATGTCCCTGTCTGTATCCAGATTTTGCTGGGGTTTGAATATATCATGTGTGTTGAGAAAGTTCATCAATTGATTTTTAACTACTAACTCTAATATCATTTGGAAAATATGAAGAATGTAAATTGGACGAAATTCATCAGCATCAGCCCCGGCCACTGCCACTTTTGGAATTGTAATAACTTTAGACGCCTTCCATAACATGGGAAACACGCCAGTTACTAATGATTCGTTTATTATGGATAATATTTGTTCTCCTATCACGTGGAAACTGTCTTTTATTACTGTATTATTTAGTTTTCCTATGACTGCTGCATTTTTTAAATTGAAGCATATACTTTTTAAATCTTTTTTAGAATTGTTGCGAATTTAAATATTTGAATTGGCTTTTCAGTATCTACACAACCTCTTTGATTTTTTCTTGTTTTTGTTTATTTCTCTTTGTTTGTATTCTTGCCTTGCTATGAGAAGTTTATCTGCATATTCACTTGCAATATGTTTACATCGTTGCCACCATATTTCACTATTCGTAGCAAGAAATTTCTCGTAACATTTGTCTCTTCTTTGTTTTATTTGATACAGTTCGCTGGAATACCATCGATTTGTGTTTGTTACGGTTATCTCTTTTTCTTCTGTAAGTTGGTCAATTGCTTGGTGCATAATATTTTGCAAGCCGAAGGCATTATCTTCTATTCTTTCGAAATCTGACTGTACTAGCGCTGTGGAAATTAAATCTCAGAACGCGTTTTTCTAATGATGTTTCCAGCTTGTGATTGATTTCCTTGCAATGTTATTACAGGGTTTCCACGATTTATTGGTTGGTTCCCATCAATTTTTATTAGTTCTCATATTTTTTGGGAGCATTCCCACGATTTTTTGGCCGTTTCCCAGAATGTTTCGGACGATACCAATAAATTATGAGAACGAACCAAAAATCTATGGGATACGATGAATAAATCGTGAGCCGCACCCAAAAAATTATGGTAACTGACCAATACATCGTGGGAACCCCTGTATTAGTAGGATTGATGCTTATGCGAATTGTTTCGTGATCTGCAATTATAAGATTCGGATCTGTGCTAGCCGTCATCGCATCAACATTATTATACACATGATCAATCAACATTCTTGAGTGATAAGTAATACGTCCTTTTTGGATAAATCTAGTAGGAATGTGCGCTTTAAGGTGCAGTTTATTTTGTATATGTATATTTTCAATCTAAATTCCACCATAGTGTGCTTAAGAAACATGAATCATTTAATACTCCTCCTCCCCCTAAGTTCTTCAACAACATGAAAAACACAATATGATCTAATACTAAGTTGTGAGCGATACAAAAAAAACAAAACAAACATAACGATCAAGGCCACCAAAACAATGACGATTTGCATTTTTCACAACAATTTTGAGTACACTCCTACTGGTTCAGACAAAACAAACACTTAAAAAATGCCAAAAAATCCCAAAGCGTATCGATTGCACTTCAAGCGTCTCGGCTCAGTAGAGGAACTCTTCTGATATTCTGGAAGAATTCGTTCCTCTGCTTCATAATTCAAACATCTCAATGACCCGGTTCCTCTTAACACTAAACCGGTCACGTACTATTACGAACCTTATATACGCTTGTACGCACGTAAATTTATGCTAATCATCGCCATACTCGAACTCACTATGGCATCCATGTTCCCCTCCCAGTTTTTAATCTATTGGACGTTGTAAATGTCGATCATTAGATGAGGATTTTAATAACCCAACTATGCGCGCTACTGCTTTGTATGAAAAAAAATTAAACGTCTGTAACTCGCTGGAAATTTCCCACCCAACCGATTGAACGTGCATTTACATATTAGCTAAATGCATTGTACTGGTTCTTATTGCGTTGCATGCGCTGTATTTACCAGATGTTACATCACACAAAAAGCATAACATGATGCGTACATTCCATTCAACAAAGATGATGTTAACAAACAACCGGCCATTGAACTTGAACCGTTTACTTTGTATCTGTTGTTGTGATTCCTCGCCAATTCAGCGGAATACTGTGTTTTTGGATTTGTTACTTCCTTTTTTCCAAAATAATCTCTAACTTTTAGGCGAATATTAATGAATCTTTGCCTTACGGTTCCACTAAAATGGGGCGATTGTTTTCTGCACCAATATGATGATATCGTCCTACTACTAGCCAAAAATGATCGGTCAACAGTCTGTAGGTCACGGCAACCTCTAACGGCACCAACAACGAAACCCAAAGCTTGTGAGTGTCCGTCCCAATGTCAAGGACAACCCTTTCAGTTTAACGACCGATGGTGGTCCGCAATGGTACGGCTCGGCGCCTCGATGAAATTAATTTATCAAGCGACATCATTAGTGAAACTCGTTTTGCCGTTTGAGTTCCGCATCAACTTCGCGGAGGGTGGTGAATCTCATTTCCATGTAAAAGCGTACGCATCATATGCTTAGGTGCATCACATACGTAAACCACACGATCAAACGAACCATTAGTATCAGCGTATAGTGGGATTAATTAATTAATGCAATTTTTTCACAAGTTAACATTGAACTGATCTTGAGATGTGACACTGTATTACTACGGTCACTGCACTCATCTGAAACATGCATCAAACGCGTAATTAATGAATCAAACACTGAGTAGGTATTCTTAGATCCTAGCTACAACTGTAATCACCAATACCAATCGGATCCTTATTCTATCTACCCCAATAGTATAACAGTAGTCTCAAGTTCAAGTTCAACGTACAGCTCGATGCTGCGATGGTGCGATGGACAACCCTTCTCCGGCTACCGGTATTCCAGATTCTTCCGGTATGGGTATGATATGGCGAGAAGATCAAACATCGTTCACCCATCCACCCTGCTCCGCCGCTATCGAGACCAGTTCATGGTAGATACCGTGGCTTCCAACGGTAATCATCACGCTGGAAAGGGAAGGCCAACCTCTCCACCAGGTGTCTAGTGGTGGCTAGCGCTACGAACGACTTTAGCGACAGCGAGAAGGCGAACCATACCTTACTGCCCGGCACCTACACATATCAGGCCGCTTCAGCATAAAGCAAACACTTGACAAATCTGTTCTGCCGATTCGGTTCACTTCATTCGCACACGCTGCCCTGCTCCATCGTACATGCTTATCCTGATGCGCGCGGCACCACTAATGAATGGGAAGTAATGGTGTTAGTAACGTAGTATAACGCAGCACAGCACGCAAAAATGTGGTCCCGCATTTAGTGGTGTTGGTGATTTGTTTTAT
>VTWG01000372.1:0-11566 GCA_008817895.1 Anopheles fontenillei
GAGCGGATTCTCCCGATCGGCCAGCAGGCCGGTGCCGCGGTACAGGAGCGGCGCGACACCCGCCCGATCGCCCACGATGATGCTCGCATCGATTAGATTGTCGGGCGAGGCAACGATGGTGGTGTGGTCGCCCGCATCGGACACGTCATAGTTCAGATGGTCGATCACTGCCGCCTTCTCCTCGTCCACCTCGAACCCGCACTCGGACGCAAGCTCACGGAGCGGGTCGCCCGAGGCGGTGCTACCGGCCACCAGCACATTGCCCCCGTTGTCGATGAACTCGGTGATGGCTTCCACGCTCAGCGATCCGCCGAACTCCTCCACCGACGGGGCGAACAGGATGAGGTGCTGGTACAGAAATTCGCCATACTTGCTGAGCACGAGCCCGGCGTCGTCGGCCAGCTTGAAAGTGAGCTTGTAGCCGCGCTCCTGCAGCGATTTGAAGAAGATGGAGTGCGTCTCGCGGATGGCCAGATTGTCCAGCAGCACCAGCGTTTCGCCCGGCTCCGCCACGACCGCCGCCGGCGTGTGGGCAAGCAGCGCGAGCAGCAAAATTCCCGTAAATCCTAGCACCGACCGGTTCGACATGTTGGCACAATTTACTTGATTGATTTTTTTCTCTATTCTTCTCTTTTCTCCAGCGGCCACTGTGGCACATGATTTGACAGCTCGCGTTTGACAGCTCACAATGGGCGCTCCCGTGCGGTTGGATTTCGGAAAAGGCCTTTTCATGTTTATTTTTCAAAAAGTAACGTTCTGAAAAAAACGTATCAAACGTGCAAATTGTTTTTTTTTTTAATTTTCTGTGTAAAAACGCCATTTTAATCTTTAAATTGCAACCAATATTTCACATTTCATTAATAATTTTGTAAAAACAATCGTATATTTTTCCTCACACTGCCAGTACTTCATGACCACCAGCCTATTCCCACCGTGCGCATGCATCGCAGGCAGAGTGGCCAGATTATTTTGGCGGTATTCGGCAGGAGTAATGTTGAGAACGCGTAACAAATGAGTAACAAATGAGGATAGTGATCCTTGAAACAGTATTCCAAGCGGCGCAGATTTAGCTTAAACGACTGAAAAATCAAATATCTGTGATTTTCGGTAGGATAAATGGAAAATCGGTAGTTTTAGGGTGGTCATCTGTGAATCGGTAGGCATATAAAAATCGGTAGAAATACAGATAAATCGGTATTTCTGGTCACTCTGATCGCAGGCTGAAGAAGAGCACAAAAAACTCCCCTCCCCCCTTCAAACACCAACGCGAACAACGCGAACTGTCAAAATATTGAATACACAAATAGAACCTTTCAATGTACGCCAAAACCGTGCCGACCGAGGAAATTCTTTTTCTTAGTGGTAAACAAATCGTTCTTCTCCCCCAAATCACAGTGCATTGCCCGCCAGCGGAAGCCCGTGCCAGAGTGCGGAGTCCCGCCGCAGGCTGCCCTCCAGCGGGCGGCGCTCCGGTACAATTCCATTTCCAATTTCACTTCCGCTCCACATCCGCACAGTGCACAGTTGCGGACGCCTAAAGAAACCATTTCGTGCACGAAAATACTGAATCACGTTTCAGTCGCCCCCGCCCGAAAGACGTGGGCTGGAATGGGCAGTGGACAGTGCTGGTGCCGGTGACCCCTGCAGGGCAGTCCGTTCATCTCATACGGGGAGGAAATCGGTTCCGATCCGCTGGCTAGTCTGCGGGGTGAAAGGTCCATCGCTGGCAGGGTCTTGGAATGCAGCGGGCGGGCGGCTGGCTGGAAAACTGGATTTTCTGCTTTTCTGCTGCCTTTCGCGTGTTCGCAGTCGCTTTGTGCAAGTGAGGGTGAAGAAACTGGTGCACTGATTGCAGTCGACTGCTTTGCTCGTTGCAGGTTACTTCTGTTTCATTTCGACGCACTCGGTGGTTCCGGCCGTTGCACCGCTCAGCGCACGATCGTTGCCGTCGTCGTCGAGGGCGGGGAACAATACGGAAGGCGGTCGCGGCTCGCTAACGTACCGGACGGTGCTTTCCCGTGCGGCGCAGCCCGTACAGCAACCATGTTTATGGAGAAGATCTTCGACAACGTTGGCGTTGATATGATAACCAGCAATGATTCGGAGGAATCGATGGAGAAGTTTACCAACAGCATCGGCGGTGGTGTAAGTGTACGGGGCGGGGAACGCTTCCTTCCGCCAAGCCTTTACTAACGCACCTCGCTTGTTGTGTTTTTCCTCGATTTTTAGAAATATCAAACGGTGATAACGGATCTCGGGAAGGCTCTGCTGCAGGCCGCCCGGGCCGGCAACACACCCAAGGTGCTCGAGCTGATGGGCCGCGGTGCACCGTTCACCGCTGACTGGGTAAGCGATTCAGTTTTGGACACAGAAATTGCATTCTTTCATGTTTGTTGCTTGCCCTTAACCATCTAGCTCGGGACAACACCGCTGCATTTAGCCGCACGACACAACCACATCGAAACCTGCCGAGCGCTGCTAAGGGCCGGCATAAGCAAGGACTCGAAAACGAAGGTCGACCGAACGCCCCTGCATCTGGCAGCCTACCATGGTAACATAGAGATAGTGGAGCTGTTGCTAAGCAGCAAGTGCGAGGTCGATGCGAAGGATTTGGTGCGTTCGGGCAAACCGGGGAACTCGAAGACCAAAGTAATGATTTATTTCCTTCTTTTTGTAGCTCAAAATGACCCCTCTGCACTGGGCGGTGGAAAAGCGGCACAACAAGGTGGTGGAAATGCTGCTCCAGCACGGTGCCGACCCGAACGCACTGTCCAAGTTCGACAAGTCGCCGATACTGCTCGCCACCAACATGAAGCAGATGGAGCTGGTGCGGATACTGATGCTGGCGAACCAGATGCGGGCGGCAAGCAGTGAACAAGTGGGGGTACGGGACAGAGAAGCTTGAGCGCACTTTAGCTGACACGTTTGCTGACACATTTCCCTCGCACAATTTTCACAGGTAAAGGAAGCGACCGACAGTCTCATGCACGAGCTGCAGCAGCACAAGGAGCGTCACCTGCCGGACCAGCCGACCGCCGCGACCGAAAACGATGAGATCGAGGATAACATTACGATGGAGCTGAGCAATGACAGCAACACGCAGCTGTCGGACCACTCGAACCACTCGCTGACGGACCATTTCATCGAGAAGGACGACAGCTTGAGCGACGCCATAACGAACCTGGTCCAGAGCACGGAGACGGATCCGAAAAATCTCGACTCGTCCACGCTGCAGATGCTGAAGGAGCACGGCATTTCGTTCATGCCGTCGGACGATACCGGTAGCCTTATCACGTCCGCGATCAAGAGCGGCCGCAAGGTGGTGCTGTCCGAGGCGGGCAAGTACGCGCTTAAAGAAACGAGAAACATTCACCCCCAGCAGCAGCAGCAGCAGCAGCACACGCAACCTGCCCAGAGGCAAACGGGATCGTCGACCGTGCCCGGGACCGCCGCCACCGCCATTAGCCATCCCAAAACGAAGACAATCAAAATCATTAAAAAGCAAGCCTCGTCGTCGGGCAACTCGTCGTTCGGGGTAAGCTTACCGGGCCAGCAGCACTCGCACATCCATCACGTACACCAGTCGAGCGCGACGGGCGCGACGCCGACGATCAAGACGAACAAGGTGATCAAAATCCTCTCGCCGGAGGAGTTCAAACAGATCTGTGGCGGTGAGGTGGGCGGCATCAAGCGGGTGTCCTCCTCGGAGTACAAGAAGGTTCCGGTCGGGTCGGGCACGGTGAGGTAAGTGTTTTTTTTTTTGGTGGCCGTTCGTTTTGCCCTTCGCTTGCTAACGCAATCTTCAATTCTCGTCGGTAGATTCCCCGTCGGCAGTCGCTCGCACGTGATACCATCGTCCCATCATGGTGGGGCCGTGGGCACGAAGCAGATCAGCAAGATCGTGATGACAAAATCCGGCCAGCGGTTCCCGGTGGTGGCGGCCGCCGGCAAATCCGTCAGCGACCTGGTGCAAGCGAAGCACAGCATCGCCAACGGACTGTCCAGCGGGCACAACCGGCACATCATCACGTCGGCGGACGGTGTGAAGCGGCTCCGGACGGCCACCGGTATGGAGATCATCTCGTCCCTGCCCACCAAGCTGCCCCAGGATACGGTCGTGTCGGTCGAATCGTCGCCCCGGGTCGGCGCCGTGTACCACCGGGTGACGGCGATGGGCAACCACCATCACCATACGGCCACAAACACCACCACCACCACCACCTCCTCCTCCTCCCTCTCGTCGGCGGTGAAAAGTGGCAGCGGGACGGCGGCCACCAATCTCGTGGTGGAGCTGCTCGAACGCCAGCTGCTCGAGCTGAAAAAGCTCACCGAAGATCTGCGGAAACAGTTCGACCTGTCGCAGAAGCAGAACGAGGAGTACCGGACGCGGGTCGACAAGCTGGAGAAGGAGGTGCAAATGCTCAAGCAGCAGCAGCAGCACGGGTCGGGCGGTGGCACGGTGGCGGAGACGGCCGCCGGCAGCCTGGTCGAGATACTGTAAAGCCCCAGTGTCACGGCCAGTAACGGTTGCGCGTAACGCGTACCGGTAACCGTACGTATATGGTGCAACCTTGACACACTTACACACAAACACACACAAAACTCTACTACCTTTTAGGAATAGTTTGTAAAAAAAAACAAAATGGGAGAGGAAATTGAGCGCGTGTGTGGCACGCGTGAAATTTCGTTGAAAAATGTTAACAAGTTCGGAAAATGTTGTTGAAACATTGTTGGCTGCTGATGATGATGGTAGTGATGGGAGAAATGGCAACAATCCTGACGCGAGATTACTTTCTATACCTGAACTCTGGTGCTGCATGTGTCTATTTTTTTACCTCTTTAGCTCTTTCGTTCGTTTAAGCACAATTTAAAGGCTGAATTACGTTGTCTTATTATTGTACGCTTGTAACGCTAGTTTACATTGTTCTGCTTACAACGATTCGGTTCTATAACCGCTGGAAGAGTTGTTGCTTTTCTTGTTATCATAATCATACCCACTGCGTTACTATTAGGTTTCCAAATTACCGTTCCATCGAATCTCTGTTTGAGAAGATTTCTTAATCGTGCACAAGCGAATTCAACCCATTTTAGTTTCGTTGTTTTGAACATGAGACGATAACAGCAACGTTTAAGCGAACGATCGCTTCATCTACCTCGTCACACACAGGAACGGTACTGATTTAAAAGGAACAAACAAACAAACAAACAATGAAATAGCAATAACAAACAGCAATAGTATGTAAAAGTTAAACAAATCAACAAAACAGTCAAGGATGAAAACAGCAAACCGACTCCCATCACATTATAACGGCCATTTCAAATGTAAATTCAAACCGCGCGAGAGAGAAGAGAAAGTGAAATTTTGCCGCCACCACCACCACATCATAAGCTGTATAGGAGAGTTGTTGGTTTTAAATTATAGCGCTAGGAACTGTGCATAAGCAACAGAGGAAACTAACTGCAATCATTGAGCAACAATTAGATGTGCTTACTTTTGCGTTCCTTTTTTGACGTTTTTGCGGATCGTTTGTTTAACACAAAAGAGAAAGGGCGAAATTGCCGTATGATCATGGTACTAATAGTGTGATTGCTTTTTGGTTTCAAAATTACTAAAACGAAACACCAAGCCAAACACAATGAAAGTGAACAGCTACTAAACACCTCAAATTTACTTGCAATCGTTTGCATTTATTCAGCAATTTCGCGACCACGTCTAAACGAAATACAAAAGCTCATTTGGCAATTTGTTCAGCCGTTTGCTGCAGTTTTCACGTTGAAATTGCAAGAATCAGATTATACATTACAGGGGTTTCCAGGAGTTCTTATAGCTGTGGGACATCTATTGACTGTTTCGTACGGGAATTGGACTCTACAGCACGCTTGTTGGACAAATCTAATAGGAATTTTCAAGGTGCATGTCCAAAAGAGTACAATTCCCATCATATGACGTTCACTTCCCATTAGAAAGAGTCAAGGAAGTGTCCCACAACTATGAGAAGCCCCTTTGGAAAACCCTGTCTACTAATAAGAGGCCTAGTAAGGTAGAAGACAGATAGATGGACAGGTAGGTCACAAAATCACCACCAATGCGCTCACAGCGCTGTGTTGCATTGTTTGTTGTTTTTTTTTTGGCAGGCAGATGTTTAAGCGGGTGGAAAAGCGTATAAGAATCGGGGCTAGAATTCGTTAGAATCGTAAGCAATAATCGAAGAGAATAGGGAAATAAGATAGAGGGGGATGCGCTCTCTTCATGTAACTCTCTCTCTGTCTCTCCCTTTATCTCTCTTTCATTGTTCCTCACAAAAGGGTTCATCTTTTTTTCTCTTGTACATATAGCAATTAAGCCGCTAAACTTGTTTTGTAAAATGTAACTTTACGTAACATCGCCTTACTTCGGTTTTTTTTTATTGTAACAAGTCGAAAACAGATTAAGTAATGTGTTTGGAGGGGGGAGAGAGAGGAAGGAGATACAGATTTCTTCTCAACAAGCAACCGTTTGCCGTGGAACGGCGGAAGCGAAGCAGAAGGGAACGACTTATAACGTGGCTTCCATGCAGCAGCAGCAGCGCGCGCGGGTGTGCGTCTGCGTAAACGCAAGCCCTCCTCACGCAAGTGTTTTTCGGTAGAATGTAAACTCTAAATAAACAAAAAGCCACGGATGCATTTCATTTTCAATTCATCGCCTCTCTTTAATTTCTTCTCCTTTTAAGGGAAAATTGAACATTTTCCAGTTCCTGTCCTGTTCAAAGCTTACACGCCGGTGTGCTTCTTCACCCAATCCCGGAAGGCGGTAACGCGTGCGAACGCAGCCGGATGGCCCTTGTCGCAGCCCTGCGCATGGCCGAAGCTCACCACACCGACCAGCGTCTTATCCTCCGCCAGCACCAGCGGACCACCGGAATCCCCATTGCAGGGCGAGCGCAGCTCCTCCCCGACCGCGCACAGCGTGCTCTTGCGCACCAGCAGCGGGCTGAACGTTTTCTGGCACTGCTTGTTCGGGATCACCTTGAGCGTGGCGTACTGCAGCTCCTGCGCTACCTGGCCCCCGTTCACCATCAAGCCCCAGCCGCTGACGACCACCTCCCGGCCGGCAAAGTCCTCATCTCCCGCCGGCAGCCGGACGGGCTGGACGCGCTCGCTGAACTCCACCTTGCTGGGCAGCTTCACCAGCGCGACATCGTTCGCCACGAACAGTGGGTTGTACTTTTCGTGCTTGAAGAACTCGGTCGACTCCAGCACCAGCCGGCCGTCGTTCGTGTTGTCGCTGAAATCGACCGCCCCGAGGTGCACCTCGACCGACTTCGCCAGCATCACGCAGTGGCCCGCCGTCAGGACCCACTCCTCGTTCAGCAGCGAGCCACCGCACAGGGCCTGCTGGCCGTTGCCGACGTGCAGCGTGAGCCGAACTTGGTACGGAAACTGGCCCAGCTTGGCCGTTTCACCGTTCACCACCCGCATACCGCCGTGGGGGGCGGCCTGGGCGACCGAAGCCACCAACGCGAGCAGAGCAAGGGCGCAAGTTGCCGGTTGCATTTTGTGCACTTCAAAAACACTCTTTAACACACTGCTTGGGGGGATCCTCTGCGATGGAGGACGGACGAACGAACTGTGGCCTACCATTGGGGAGAACTTTCTTTTTATAATCGATCCCATCCAATCGTAGTCTCGTTCCCGGGGGCGATAAGATCTCGATTAGAACTTCGTGGCAGATTGGAGATTATGTCAAGACAGTTTGAAGTGTAGACGGTCAAGAAGCGAAGTACTTTGTCTGTTGTTCATTGACCCATTCCCGCTGAGTGTTGGAAATGCCGCGGGGAAAGTGTCTTCTGTCCACATCGATACATAATCTGCCCATATTCAACTGCTATGTTGCTCTTGAGAGCTTCCAGAACTGAAGCGGAAGAGTACCATTGCTAATAATGGATTGCTTTTTTTTTGCTAAATTCCTTATATCAAAATTCAAATCATACCAAATTCCTATTCGTTTATCAATTCGGTACGTGTTTAGTGCAATAAATTCTAATTCACACCAACACTTGATGAACGGGCAGTGGCTACATCAATTCGCATCGCATTGGGTTGGCATCAATGAGTGCCTGCTGGAATCTTAATTAGTCAAGTGTCGTGCTGTGAAGTGTGAAGTGTGGATTTCCACGTCCTTTGGGCTGTCTGAGCACGTTGCATTAAATGTGATTTGCCATGTGTGCATGTGCGAGGGGAATAGTAAGAGGGACTAAAGTCTAAAATGGAAGATTAATTTCAACTGCTTCTGTGCGTTGGATGTAGTAAAAACGTGCACAATTGCTACGATTAAAATTTTGAAATCATGCCACACTTGGAAATCGGCTTTCAATGGCTTCAAAATGATTGGAAAAATATAACATTCACTTGTTTTGCATCCATTTGCCGAAGAATTGTTGATCGCAATCCGTTTTGCAACGGACTGTGGAAGAAATTTGAAAATTTCGCATTTCTGCAGTAGTAGCGCCATCTATCGGCAAATCGGTTGTACCAATTTTACAGCGCACCAACACAATCAAAGAAGAATGCAGGGTTCGTGGAGTGAATAAAATAAAAGAAGAGTATAAATGAATGTTACGAATGTAAGGGTATGGAGAAAATTAATTTCGTTAAGTCGTAATGAGGATGAATGCTAACCGTAAATCCCATTTTTTTATAATAATGTTTTCAGTGCTTCGATTAAGTGCTTGATTGTTTTAAACAGTCTTGAGATGGTTTTCTATGTGTTTGTTTGTTTATTCGTCAAGTATTTAGCTTATCTTTTGAAATTTACTCGATTCTTTTGGTTGTACGACACGTGCATGCGTTTTTTACAGTCATTTTTCATTCTCCAAAGTACATATTTATTAGATTGATGCTTGGGTTTCCTATACAGGCGTCCCCCGAGTTACGACCCCTTCGAGTTACGACGATTCGCAGATACGACGATTTTGATTTTGACAGTGAAAAGTTGTCAGTGCGAAGAAATTGATGTATTTTTTGAATTTCTGTGCTGAAAACCGTTACAAACACATTTCCAAACATTCTACAACTAGCCGATCTTTGATATTTATATCGCGTAAACGACTTTCGGTGTAAAATTAATACATTATCAAACATTATTTCAAATAAAAATCACGATGTCATAGATTTTGCCTCTTCAACTTCGGTTTTAAACTTAACATTGACAGATATTCGACTTACGACTATTTCGACTTACGCCTGGCTTTGGGCCATTTTTTCGGTCCCAAATACAGTCGTATCTCGGGGGACACCTGTATTTATCTTCCAAATTTGGAGGTATTCACTTAGGGAATCACATTGTTGGTTTTTTTTAAATGAAACTACATGGTTTTTAATTTTCATTTAGTTTAGAAAAAAGTGTTAAAAATGGTGCACTATTGATGGATCTCGATTAACTCTAAATGTCATGCAAAAATAGCTAAACAAACAATATATTTGTTTTCTTCAACTCATCGTTCGATTTTGTAGTGCACAGGAAATAGAAAATATATAATGTTATTAATTCTTTATTCCCAGAACAATGCCTGAAGTGCATCGATCCTAATCAGGACTGTTCACATAGTAAGGATTAATTTACTGATTACGCCGTATTGTTTCGTAGATCATAATTGCCTTAGAAACTCTTTCCAACAGTAAGTACCCAAGGCATGAAATTTCATTAATAAAAATAGCTGCAAAATACCACGTATCTCAAATTTCCGCATAAGTCGAAAGTCACAATTTTCAGTCAAAATGTCAATAATTTTCGTGTAATTCTGCTTCACGTGATGGAATTGTAATCATGGATATAACTCTGACAGTATATTACAATTGCAACCTTCTTGAAGGATTTATAAAATTTTACCAAAAAAGAATTTGTTTTCGCATTTCACAATTTATGTGTCAAATCAGTGCAATTTGCTCAAATAACTGTCAAATTTTGTAAACGGCGTATCTCCGAATCCGCATATAAGAGGTACCGAATATCTCAGGGACTATCTGTATTTTCTTTTGCATTATTTTTTTTTTAAATTATAGTGTTTGACAAAATTTATATGTTTGAAAATGATACCTAAAGTACTAGCCTTAACTGTGTTTTTTATGATAAAACTTCAAGAATAACTTTTTTTTTATTATTTTGTTCCAACGCCAATCATTTGATATCAAAAGAGCTTCCTTAGAAAATACTAAAAATTTAATCTAATTAGAAATAATCTAGTACGAAATAATTGTATAATCAAAGACCATTCCTGAATAATGTTGTGAAAAGCAGATCCTTACCTTTCATGAACATCTAAATTTATGTTTGGTCGCAATAGCCACCACGCTGTTAAAGATTGCATGAAAAAACATCCTTATTCTTATCTCCACGTGTCTCGAGCTACAATTCGAATGCAAGTGCATTTCACACAAAAGCAATTAACACTAGTCCAATTCAGAAGCGACCGATTTCCTAGTCGCAATGAGAAGAAAGAACAAAAAAACTACACACGCATCGAACACAAAACCAAACGAATTCACACGCTGCCCAGTTCCGGGGTTCCGTACAGCCAAGCGACACGGGCATTGCATCGCTGACGTCGTTCGCATTCGATCCGGTTCCGTGCGCAGTCTGGGAGGGCTACGCAATCGCTACCACGCCACCATCACCATGTTGCGCATTAGCCGTGCTTGACCATTCACACAAAACCAACCTCCCACGGACACTGCCTGCACCATCGCCACCTGACATAATGGGGTGGGAATTCCCCATGCGTGCGCTCTCCACACACGCACGGCATGTCGTCTGTGATCTCGGGCGGCGAAGAGTCATTCATAATTCTAGGAATCGTCGCTGCCGTTTGCCAAATCGAAGCGATGCAGGGCGAAGATGAAAATACACAAACAAGTGGNTCGTCGAACGGAAATGCCTTCGAGTTCGCGCCAAAACGATAACCAAGTGTGAAGGCTTGCCAGCCGATAAGGGGAAGTTTGTGATATGATGTTTGATATTCTGTTTCGAAACAAACATTTGGTGTGAGTGGAAAAAAACCATAAGCAAGACTCGTATGTAGTAGTTTCATCGAATAAAAGTGTGAAATAATAAGGATATGTTATCCACAAGCAGCAAATAAGTTTAAACGAAAATCAAGCAATATAATCTTATTTCTTCTTTACTCTACAGTCACTGACAATTTTTATCGATCTAGATTTATACAATATATTTCAAGAAAATAGCCATTATTTGCGTAAATTAAATTTCGGAAAATTATTATTCAATTTTGCTGCTATAACAGCTTATTTGTATATTTTTTGCTCAAATTTGGTTTAAACATTATTATTAATTATTAAATTATTATTAACTCTAAACGAAAAATGTATTTTTCCTATCTTTCCAATGATAAACTGCAACTGGGTGCAAATTTTTCCATGTACAAACTGCACCAGGTAGCCAACCACGTGCTCCAATCCGTCGCAGTGGTGACTGCAACCACGTGACTACCTGCAGCATGTTCAAACACGCGCACCCAAAATGCGTCCATTACTGTACGCAGCCCCCGGGTACGCAGCATGCGAGAGCTAC
>VTWG01000373.1:0-46744 GCA_008817895.1 Anopheles fontenillei
ACGCAAGTGGGTCGCCCCCGCAGCCGAGGATCACCGAGGAGGTGCTGTTCGTCAGCAACCTGACCGAGGAGCGGGCACGCGAAGAGAACGAGCTGCTGGAGCATCTGAACCGGTAAGTTAGTGGCTTTCGTTTCCCCGAGACGTATTTTCAATGGCAACGCTCACTGATGGCCGGGGGTGGAAAGAATTCTCGGGAAACTCTCGAAACTAAGGGTAAAGTAGCGGGCCAAGTTTGCCACGTGACACAAAAACGTAAGGATGCATTTTAAAAGGTTTCGCTTTTTTTTCTTGCCAAAAAGCTTCGAACGGTTTCCACTGACTTCGGGCGAACAAAACCCACCAGCTACACTTTGCGAAGTGAAACCACTTTGAACTTTAACCCAGGATCGATGATACATCGCTCAATTTGATGAAATAAGAAGCTTAAAATCTTTCGAAAGTATTGCCCTTTTGCAGGGGAGCTGCCGATTTGCTCTAGCACTCAACGAGCTGACGATCAATCGCTTCAAGCTTCGGGTGGTGTAGGAAGTTTCGGTGGTAGCGTTGGAAGAGTTAAAATTTGACGCATGTATGGGTTGTTGGGGATCATTTTTCCTGGTGAATGAATTTTGCCAAAAAAAGAAAAGGTAAAACCTTACAACACACGTTCATGTAGAAACTACGGTGCAGCTGCCAGTTGCAGGCTGTCTGGAGCAGCTTGCTTCTGAGTATTTGTCTCAGCCATCGAAAGTATAGTAATAATAAAAAAATGTTCTCGGAACAAAGGATGTTACCGACTCTCTCTCACTCTCGATATGCTTCTAAAAAATGAATGCCAGAAATGAAAGGAAATTGTATGAATTTATCTCATGTTTGCTATTATTGGCATTGAACATTAACGCATACCAGCTTCATGGAAACGATACGCAGGTAAGCCCTGCCGATTGATGGAATTGGTTGTAATTCCTAAAAGCAACCTCATACGCCTTCGTAGTGAAACTTTGCGAAGCACATTGCATACATTTGGGCTGAATAAATTTTTGCCCCTTGCACTTGCTTGATGAAGCATGCCAGAAACCAGTTGATGATCTATAAATGGTTATATCCTCCAAGAACAGTTTACAATTAAAGCATTTTGCTCTCGGAAACACTGAACAATGTCTGGTGCGCCAACGCTTCCTGCTGACACCAAGCGACCCGTAGCTATATGGCCAAGTTTTCCAATAATCACCCTTCTATTAATAAACCTTAAAATGAGATTCATTTGGTCTTGTGCTTGTATGTGTGTGTGTGTGCTCTGTTTGCCAGAGGTTAAACCCTAAGCCCGAGGTTTATTACAATCCGCGCGCGGGGAATTCCGAAGCGATGTGATTTGACGCGTCTTCATTTTAGCAGCTAAGCGCTGGGACCGGATGTAAAGGGGTTTTAATCACGTACGAAACCAATTAGAACGAATCCTTTTGATCCGCACGCTAACCTCATTGAAAATGTTTGAAAGCATACGTACACACACACATGCACGATGGCAGTGTGAAGATGTTTGCGCCTCAGTTCGGTCCCTAAACCCTCTCCCTTGGATGATGCTCATTTGGGGCTGGAGGGATGATGATTGTCTGTCTCCGTCTACCACGCGTGCGGTAAGGTTTAATGGGACAGGTGAGAAAGTTTCTTCCCAACTATTTGACGTTTCTTCTCGAACAGGGTGAGAAAGCAGGGTAGGGGAATAGAAGAGGGGCTGAAGCGAAAACCCTCTCTGCACGGGGTTTATGATCTCATTTAGAGTTTAATTTGATGCGAAATGAAATAAACTTCACGTTCCCACCGTTTGCGGTTCGCTGATTTACCGGCATTTGCGGTCGTGTTGGCAAAGGATATCGAGTTTTTCTTCGTCCCTATGTTCCTATGTATGTGTGTATGTGTGCTCACGTGCGTTTTGTACCAAAAAACCGCCCACAACTAGGTGCTTGCTTGTTTGCGGCAGGAGAGTTGGGAAGAATTTGCGGTTGACTTTTGTGCAAGGTTAACGTGTTATATTAAGCTTTTGATTTCCTCTGAAATGGGAATGGAAAATCCTGTCAGTGTCACCGGTGTTAAGGTGTTTAAGTTCCATGAGTGACAATATTCTCGGAATGGTGCTTTCTTCAATACCGTTATTTAAGTGTAGATAGACATTTTTTTTGTAGAAAGACATACTTCAAATGCAATATGTTGAGCCTTTGCTGACATTTTGATCGACACAATTTGTTTGCTTTGACATATTAGCATACATTATTTCTTGGAAATTGAGATACTGTCGACGTCAAAATGATGATTTGCTGTAAAGAAAGGTGTACTTTGGAACTCGTCCCCCCGTAGCAAGGATTGACTATCCGGCTGCGTGGTAATGAATTAAGTCTCGAAAGCCTGTATAGTCCAACATGTCCGCGTAGGACGTTACGCCAAATAGAAGAAGAGGACTTTCGAACTAAATTTCTCAAATCGTTCGAATACTATACGAGCGATAATTGAAAATATACGCCAGTTTGCGCCTGAAAGTATGCAAGATCTTTGTTAAACCTTCTTGGTTTGTTAGGCATATATATGGGCAGTTTTGGAAAAATAAACTATTAACTCTGTGACTCTCTTATTCAGCGCCTAAAGATATACAAAGTATTTTTTCTACTTGCGTGTTGCTTTACTTTGATATGGGTTTGAGAATTGTTTATCCATTAAAGAAATTTTTGTTTAGTCCAGACACAATCGAATCAATTGACCTTATTCTTCAGTAAAGCATTCCAAAACCTACTCTAAATCATTCGCTTATTAATTTGATATTTTGTTGAAGATGTTATTGCATATCTTCAGGCGTTTTAACATCATAGCTTTTTCCAGAGAAATACATATGTTGAACAAATGTCTTTCTACATTTTTTTTTCATAAAATATACGGGAAAAAGGAATCATTGTTATTCTACTTATATTCTGCTTACTTGTCTTATTTAATTTGGAAACGAGAGTACGAGCGTCTCAAAGGGATAAAAACATTTGCGCCTGTTTCTGAGCTATGAATACGATTTGTTGACATTAGAATAGAACAATTTCAATAATCTTGAACCCACGCTGTTGGAGCAACCTTTTTCCGTTTGTTTTGAAATCCTTACTTCCTTTCAACGGTGGGCAGGAAACGGACGTCCGACAGCTCATCCTGCCACCACGATCTTTGCGCAAATAGAAAATCCATGTAAAGCCTTTGAATCCAAGCTGCCTTCTACCGAGCGTATGGGGCAGCATCCAAAGGACTGCCTGATTGCAAACACCTTCGCACGGGCTGTTTGGATAGGACCGAAATGCTCTCTCCCCGTTCAATCCCGGGCGTCCTCTTCATTCTACCTTCGAATCGAGTGTTGTTTGGTTCCGTTTCCCACTTAAAATCGTCCACCCCCTCTCGGTACACTGCGCGTTTTGTAAGCGTTAAATTTAATTTTCTACCACATTCGGCTCACCTCTACCATGTCTTTTTTCACACACACACACACAGCGACCGATTCCACGGCAGCCAAATCAAGCTCGATAACAGCGCGGACGAGCCGGAAGCGGGCGGTGGTTCGCCACGCGGCGGAAGCAAAAAGGGCCGCCGACGAAAAGGCCACAAGAAGCACAAGCACAAGAAGATCAAGCTGCTTCCGGTGACGCTCGTCGGTGTGCCGGTGGACGAGGACGGCCGACCGGATACCGGCATCATCGAGGGGCTGACGGGCGCGGCCGACGGTGCGTGGTCGCTGAAGCTTGCCGGCGGCACGGAACGGGACGAAGCGACCGCTGCCGAGCGAACGCAGCTACCAGCGACGGCGGAAGGGCGCGCGGTCGAGATGGTGGACGTGTGGAAGGAAACGACCATGCCTCCGTCCCGGCCCAATAAGGAAATGGCTGCCGAGGACCAACGACCGGCAATGGTTTCCGGGTTTCCACCGCCACCGATGCTGGCGGCCGACGGGCACCTGGTGTTTGGCAGTGCGGGCGGCATGCAAATACTTCCTGCAGCAGTAACAGCGGCAGAAACAGCAACAGCCCATCGCCCGGTCGACCAGCGCACGCAGAGGAAACGCGAAAAGCAGCAACGGAAACAATTACAGAAAGGTGAGTGTACAAGGGTGTTCGTTTTTGTCGCTAGTTCCTTCAACCGGATGTCACTGAAAGGAAGACGCTCTTTTTTGTTTGGTGTACATCCTTTTGATTACAGTGAGCGTTTTGCAAAACGGAAAGGTGTTATGGGGTGTTGTAATTTGGATAGAAATAAGATAATGCGCGGGTTTTTGTTTCAGCAACAAGCACAGAATTGCTGGACGCTCTTTTTAAGCGCGATTCTACACTGCTCTACAGTTTGGATGTTCTTTTTATACTTGTTTTATGAGTGGATTACTGAACTTGATTTGTATAACAATAATAACTTGCTTTCATAGTGAGTAGATGGATTTCTTGTTGCGTTATTAGTAATCTTTTAAACAATTTAGTTTAAAACAATTTCGTGTAAGTTTTCAAACTATAGACATATGACCGCTAAAGCCGTGTGCATAATAATGATATTTAGGCAGATTTTGCAATGAAATAAGTTGGAAATCATAACTGTTTCTTATGAAATTTGTGCAGCTATTTAAAATGCCTGAAGTTACACAATACAACTCTTCAAGGTCATATTTTATATTTATTTTGCTGAAAAGAATGATCTCAATAACCGATCGAAACCCTTTTTTCAAACCCTATTTTTAATAAATAAATAAATAAATAAATTTTAAATATTTTCTTATGCCTTGATTGGTGTAATGAAATGTTGGAGCTGAATAATGTCAATAACTGCTTTTATAATTGCAAATTTCAATACATGTTTGACACTGGATTACTTGTCTTCAATGAAAAGTTAAAATTATTCAAAGAAAGAATTGTTTGACACCAAATATTGAGCGCCAAATATACATATACATATACAAATATATATGAATATGGCATCAAGTGAGAGCCTAAATGTATGCAATTGTTTTTTACTTTTTTTAATACAGTCTGTTCCCGAGTTACGCGGTTTCTGCGGTCCCGACGAATCCACGTAACTCGAATATCCGCGTATGTCGAATTTCACGTTTTTTGACTAAAATACTATTGATTACTCGGAGTTTTTTTTATTTAATTTAGTACTTTTATACACTTCATCATTTATTTGATATAATTCGTGCAGAAAATTATAATATTTCTGGCTTTTAAGCGGTTTCAATTTGTTAGCATAAATGCAATTTATACCGAACTTGACGCAAATTGTACTGATTTGACATTTAATCTGTCAAATTTAGAAAACCGCGTATCTCCGAATCCGCGTATGTCGAGAACCGCGTAACTCGGGAACAGGCTGTATATCGATTATATTCTTTTTGAGCAGTTGTGAATAATTTCTTAAGGTAAAATATTAGAGAATTTCGATACTTTACTGTTCAGCGTAAATAAAAGATTACAAAAAATGACAAATGGTTTGAACTGCAATTAAAAATGCTAATAAATTGAGCTCCTATGTTCCCTTCCTTCCTCTTTGACTCAACAACCGTTGTCGGTCAAGGCCTGTCTGTACCTCTTGTGGGCTTGGCTTTTAGTGACCTATGAAATACATGTAACTATTTTAAATTTAGGTATAATGGCTAGGTATAAGTGGTATAAGGGCTAGGTAGCGCCTAAATGTACGTAACAAGTGCTAAGGCAGCTTAAAAGCGCGTAACAATCATTGTGGGCAATACTTTTAGTCGTTTCAATTAATTGCCGCAGGTCAACCTAAAGCTAAATTCAACATTTTAATCGCTCCTAACGAGGTTACATATGGTACCTAATCTATCGATATCTATATTGCTAATCACACATTCGATCCATGTAAATCATGCCTATCATTACCCACTCTAGAAAGCCATTGCAAACTTAGGCAATAATCCTCCACACTGAACTAGTTCGCCTTTTCGACGGAAACATTCCATCGAGCTGCTAATGAACGATTACGAAACTAAACCTTAAAAATTGAAACGTTAAGCTGTTGTGTGCCACTTTTTTGTCAAACAAAACTCTTACACCTAATCACACATCCGCACACAACGGACGTTGAAGCACGGCAGTTGCTCACGCTCTAATCCTCTCCTCTCGCTGCATCTATTCACTTTACGCTGCTCCCGAACGGACACATATTCCTTTGATGGATCGTTCGCTTATCCGGATTTCGCCTGCCATTCCCGCCCGACAGCAGCCCAGCAGCGAAAAGTCGTCAATCCACCGCTGCCCCCACTGCCGTCCGGCGTGACCGTGTCCAGCGCCAGCACGGTCACCTTCCCCGCCGACGATCACAAGGGCACGGAGACGGTGTCGGTGGCGCGCGTCATCATTTCGGGCGATCTGTCCTGCATGAAGGACGACTTCATTCCCGCACCGGCCATCGCAAACGGCGACATCAAATATTTGCGGTAGGTACATATAGATGGCGGGGACGCGGGACGGGGAAAACAACCCCTTTCTCCCAGCGAGCGTAGTTTGATTTCCACGTGATTACGGTGAGCTGTGCTTTACGATGTTTGTTTTCTTTTTTGCTCTGTTTTTGCTCTCTCTCTCTCTCTCCCTTTTCACGGATGTAGTAACGATTTGTACGGCTTGGAAAATTCCTTCCTCGAGGCAGAATATCACTGCCGGATGGGCTACCGGTTGCGGCTGAAGGATGATGGACGTGCCCGCAGCCCGTCGCACATCGTTACCTCGACCGGTGCCCTCGCCAACGCCAATCTGGTCTGCCGTAAGTCGCGCTGGATCGGCAAACGGCCGGCCTGTGTGCGGATTAAGCCCGCGCCCCATCAGCTGCCACCGTCCGCCGCCTGGCCCGCGCTGTCCCGACCGCTCGATGGGGACGGTGCGACGCGCCCGCTGAACGTGAACCCTTGCGGGAAGGATCATCGGTGCCCACAGGCCTGCCACCGTGTGTCGGCGGCGGTGGCGGACGGTACGCCCAACGGCTTAAACCGCACCATCGTCTGCTCCTGCTACAAAGGATTTAAAATGGTCAACCATCGGTGTGTGGGTAAGTTAGACTGTTGATGCAGGGGAGGAGAATTCCTTTGACATCGCTTTATTGTCCCGCTGTTGACTCTTTTCTTGGCAGCAGACTAACACAAAAACAAAAAAGGGACAAAACCAGGAGGTTTCAAAATGGAGCAAGAAGGGGGAAAAGCTGATTTTTTCGGTTGTTTTTTCATCCCTCCAAACCGGAACGAAAGTGAAGCCCATTTTAATTTATGGTTCGTTTTTCGATACGGTTTTCCTTGTAATTAATCACCATGTTCACCCAACTTTGGTATGTCCCTTCGACCTACCAGCAAAAAAAAGCCCTAGCAATACTCATGAATGTCAACCCTCACTCGACGAAAATAGGGGTTAAGGACTTTCCTATGTCCTTCTGAAGTTACGATGTTTTTGCCGACCGAGAGAGAACAAAAAAAAACAGAGAAAAGTGTCAAAAAGAATTGAAATACAACGAAGGGGCAGCAAACCTCGTTGAGTTTGGGTGAGATTTTCGTCCGTACACCGTTTTTCTTTTGCTGCCGTACAACTTACTGTCGGCAATCCTTTGTTTGTGGTCAGCCCACGCCATTCACCCCTAAACCCAGACAAAAATAATAACACAAAGAAGCAATCGAAGCTCTTCGTCTGTTTCCGTTTGCCGCTTTTGGTCGTAATTTACGTGCGCGCAGCCACCCCACAAACGCCCCCGGGAGGAAATTTTTAATTGATCATATTTTATCGTCCACAATCGATCGTGCGGAACAATGAGTGAGGGCGGTTTCTTTTTCTACCCAAATGCATCCTGTTCGCCATCTCTCTCACTCTCTCTCTCTCTCTGGAGATACATCAACAACCCCTTCTCTTCGATCCGGCCACTTATCATCCATCGGTTGACGGGTGGGAAAATTAAAATGTTCCCCCCACGGTGCCCCACGGTGGAGTTTGGCGCGAAAGCTTCGGCTGCACGGCGAATGCTTCTCTGGTGGAAAATTCAATTATCGTAATGCACCGTGTAGAGCGAGAGAGAGCGATTGTTCTCATGGGGCATGCATTATTGGGAAAAAGAGGTGAAAGGTAGGTCGAAATCGAAATGATGAGAATTGAGGCGGGATCCATGTTTTGGGGGGTGAAAAAAACACGCCCAAGCGGCAGCCCAGGCGTTGTCTTTATCGAGCGGGAATGATTTATTTGCCATCTGTGGCTTCTGAGTAGCTTTTTTGGTAATTAAAATTTCAACCCTCAGCAAACCACCGTGGTGAGAGGTATACGAAAGGGAAAAAGAGGAGAACATGTGAAAAAAATGCCACAATGTCTTGCTTTCTTGGTGGTTTTCCCTTTTTTATGTGCAGTGATTGAGCTACAATCTCAATCCTTCTATAACCTATTACAGGGTTTCCCACGATTTATTGGTCTATTTTGCGCTCGTCTCACGATTTATTCATCGTACCCCACTGATGTTTTGTTCGTTCCCATAATTTATTGGTATTGTCTGATTAGATATCAATACAATTGAACCAAAAAATTATGGGAACCGACCAATAAATCGTGGAAAACCCTGTATGTCTTTTATAACGTAATTTGATTCATTGCTAGTTAAAGATTCCAACTAGGAACTGTTTTTTTAAAAATAAAATCCCTTTTCAAGTTTGTTAAGGCATTACGATGCAAGCCAACAAAAATGGAAGGATCATTTACAAAATTCAACATTAATTCTGCCCGAATGTGACCGGTCTCTAACCGGTTGATCAACGCTTGATGGCAAAAGAACAATGTCGATGTGTTGCGGATGCGGCTCGTTTACGATTTCGAAGCTCGACGCTGCTGAACGCTCCTCCTATCCATGCCCTTGTTACGCTACATTACCGCCCGCGGAACGTAGCGGAACGAGCCCCGGCGGACTCGATTGCTCCGGTTGTGACCCATGTCAGGGCGTGATTTTGTTTCATTTGATAGCTGTCTGTGCGCTGTTTGTGCTTGGATTGCAAAGATTGCGATTTTAAAAAGTGGCGAACCCGTTACATGGGTGGTTGTAGTTCGTTACGCATGATAGCGCAAATGTTGCTATAAAAATGGNTTTAACAAAATAATGGATTTTTCGGTCACTAAGTAACGGAATGGCCCCATTTAACTTTTAAACCCTTTGTAAAAGGCTAAAGAACATTTCACATTTACGTAAATAACTTAATTACTTGTAATTTGCCGTATGAACCGCATTTTAGTGCAATACCACCACTATTGGTACTACCACCACTATAGATACATTTACCCTATCCGATGAAATGTTATTTCAATGGTTCTTTTACATGAGCAATCATTTTACCTCATAAATTGTCTTTGAAAAGTGTATTTTTTTAAAATAAAATTCCCTTTAAAAAGTTACCTAATTCAATTTATTATAACACTTCTAGAGCTCAGAGCACCCTCACTAAAGGTGCTCCAATGTGACCCTTCCACCGTACCTGTTTTGTCATGTTACAATTCTCCCTCCCAAGGGGGAAAACTTTCACTGCGCTTATGGCTTTTAAACACAATAAATCAAGCCTCTTAGTACGGACCAATGCAGCAAACATGATTTGGTCGTACCGTTTACGTTATATCGGATTATGATCTTGCTCCGTTACAGCGAGCCCTCGCTCCATGCGCCTATAAACGGTGCTTGATTTCATCACCCATAACGAAAGCACTCCAACCATCTGGGCAACAGTGCCAGCAGCCACAGTCAAACAAGTGGTCCCAAAACGCGGACCAACAACAAAACGCGACACGAGAAAAACTCACAGAGAGAGAGATACAAAAAAGCATCGTTTCGTCGGTTAAAAAGCTTCTTTATTGAATATGTCAGCTTCACTTGCCGTCAGCAGGTTTGTGGTCTCTGACCTACAGCTTACAAGACAGACAGACAGAGCTTAAAATACAATGCCGCGTCCTACCGGCACAAGGTATGAGGGGGGAAAATGGGGAAGGGCACCTTTTTTCGGCTCACGAATCAGGGAATGGGTCCCCAGCACGACAGTATAAATAATGCAACTGTTGGCGAAATGTCTCACTTACACATTCGCTGTGCGCTGCCGTCTTCAGCATCAACAGTGGTTCTTCGAAACCATTGGAAAAGCTTAGAGCTTTCCTGTCCGTTTCGGTCTGTGCCGACTGTTTCGTCAATGATAGTGTATGCGACTGTGGTGATACTTGTTAAATCTTTCCCATTTGTGCCATTTTTTTTTTGTTGAGGCTACAATTCGTCTACAGACCTTTGCAATGAGAGTTTGCTGCTCTCGTACCTTTTGTGTATGAATAAACATTTCTACGTGTTTACATTACGCAGCACGATCATAAAGGTGTCATTTCGACTCGTAATACTGTTTTAAAGCATGATGGACGAGTGTTTCTCCAAGGTGTGTCCCAAGGTGCAAGCTACAACACCAATCACAGATGTTAGGGTAGACGGCAGACCCACTTCAATTACCGGTAGTATGCAGCTGCATAATGCAGCCAAGAAAGAAATGTTAATATAAGGGAAAACAAATTGTATTTATTATTCAACGAAATGCTGGTCCAAGGAAAGATTAGCTCTTGGCTGTTGTCGTTTAATCAATCAGCTTGCCTGTACTTGTGCGTCACGTTTTGTAGACAGAAGCTGTCCGCTGCCTTCAGGTTATTAGCAGCACATGTGACTAAAATTAATGTATTACTGGCGACCGAGAACCAATGCAGAGACAGGCATAACCTCCATCCTGCGGCCACACTTGTTCAACACCCGGAGGTCCCGGAGGTGTGAAGTTGACGATGATGTGCCGTTGCACTGCACGCTGTCCCTGATGCTGGTGATGACTTGATGAATGATAGTTCAGTGTCAGTGTGCTTGAGAAGCGAAAACAAAAAACGAACCATTCGCTTCCAGCCAGCACTACAACACATCAACAGCGCACAAACACCATAATGTGAGCCGCAAACGAGTGTGGGCTAATCGTAAATCTCGGCCCCGCTCGAGTGGCTTCCCTGCGAAGGGGAATGGGCTGCTCCTGGGAGTTCTCGGCACACGGCTCTGCTGCTCTCAACCTGTCAACCTCGGTCGGTGGTCGGTGATAAATAGCCCTTCGACAGACTTACTGACAATCGATCGGTACCAGTGCTTCGGTTGATTGGTTGGTGGCTTCCCCTATGCTACAGCTTTACCTCGTATCTTGACGTAATGAATTTTGAATATGGCCACCAGGTTTTGGGAATTGAATATTAATAAATAACACTAAGCCTGTCGTTTGGGGGAAGTGGGAGTTGGAATTGTAAGCTTTGGAGACCGGGACGGACGTTCCTATATTGGACTAATACTTCGACAGGATGTACAGGTACAAATTTGGTCCAATCTCTGCATTTAATTATGGACCATTCTTTGTTCTGTGAACACTGTGCACCGATGATCCTGGTTTTAAATATTCCCTCTTTTATTTCTGACTGTCTTATCGATAAGCCTGTACAAATAACCACAAACCACCCCAGAATATCCAGAATATCTCACAATTCTAACAAAGCTTTTTCATCTATCGATCTTCTCCTGTCTATATATCTCTCTCTTTCTTTGTTTTCCGATCCGACAGATATCAACGAGTGCATCGAGTACGGTGAGGATGTGTGCGAGTACGGCTGCTCCAACACGATCGGCTCGTTTACATGCAAATGCCCGAGAGGATTGCGAGTTACCGACAATAATAAATGCATGGGTAAGTTTACCTCGGTATCCCGCACGCAAACAAAGCCACCCGCTTCCTTCCTTGTAGCGTTTGGGAGAGCTTCCAATTCTTCCAACCGTACAACCGGTAGTGCATTTTCCCGTCTTCCCAGGATGTGTATCTTTGCCTGGTTGTTGCCCTGCTTGGAGGGATAGAGTGGTCTCTGGAGCGCGTTTCGCTTGCAGCTTCCGGTCGAAGCTTCGTTTGCATCATCTTTTCGTACGTTTACAAACACACGGACGTTTACGGTGGGAAAGAAACCGGGCTGTACAAGCCGGTTTCGGTTGCTGCAGTTGTTATGCGCTTAAGACATTTGTAGCTCCAGGGCAGTGGTCTTCCTTGGACGGCAGTCACGCCCTGCGTACTGCCCCATGATACGCTCAACGTCCCAGCTTCGCATCATGGCTCATCCGGGAATGATTATAAATGTTTATGGAATTTAGATTGTTTTGAAATGTGATCTGCATAATCACAACACTCTCCTAGTTCCGGGGCTCTTTTCCCACCGCAGGGTTCGGAAGCAAACGGTACTGTTGGCGTTGCAGGAGAATGTTGAATTTTTTGTGAATTGAAAAAAAAAACATCTTGGAAGTTTGTCATCTCCTCGTGTGTGTAACGGTTTTGGATCGATTCAATATACACTCGTACAAGTACACAAGTACCTAATGGAAACATACATTAGTCTCGTTTCCAAGGAGGGGTAAAAACATGCCCCGGGAGTTGTATGCAGAGTTGATTACCAATAAAAGCTTACACAGCATACCGTTAGTAGGTTGGTAGAGACATGCATAATTAAGGTTACGTTTATATTCCATCAAACGTTATCCTTCCATAAGGGAAGACACTTGCACAGTGCTTCCAGCACATCCTGGGTAAAACGCAAGACCGATGTTTCCAGTTTTGTTTCACTTTGAGAGTGCAACGTTTCGGGGAATCAATTCAATTTGTAGCATACAGTTAACGTGCCTTTCTCTTCCATCATCCATGCTCGCCGACAAGCATCAACATTGTAAAATGTCCAAATTTAATCAAAAAAGGATTCGTTTAAAGGGTTTCCTACCCCCCAAAAAAAAGGGCAGTAACCGAGCAACAAAGAGCGCTGTAAATTGAAAAGGAAGCACATTACCCTTTCCTGTGCTGTGTTTACCATTT
This sequence comes from Anopheles fontenillei, assembly GCA_008817895.1. Taxonomy (NCBI): domain Eukaryota; kingdom Metazoa; phylum Arthropoda; class Insecta; order Diptera; family Culicidae; genus Anopheles; species Anopheles fontenillei. The sequence continues at coordinate 12,902 of VTWG01000373.1, forward strand.
TCATTTTAAACGCTTTAATCGTGCGTGCGTCCCGAAAGAGAAACTGGGTGGCATGAAGTTGCCCTGCGTGTCATTCAGCATTCAGTGGCAGATGACAATATTCTATTTTTAAATGCGTCGATTATGCGCATGAATTACGAACGATTTTAATTGGAAAGCGAGCAGCTGCAGGAAAATAAGCAAAGGTAGAGAGACAGTGAGAGTGAAGAGAGGGAGAGGGAGAGGAAAAATGAAGCTTTAATCCAATTTGTCGCGCTGAGCACGTGATCGGGATTGCAATCGAGGGAAGTTAAATCCCGCTGTTGTGACAGTTTACCCGATAATCCTTTTTTGGATGCTGAATGCGTGGTTAATAATGGCTTTGTTAGGAAAAGAATTGGAGCGAAAGCGGGTGTGGGATTAGGATTTGGAAATGATTTGAATAGGAAGCCGGATTTTTGTATTATTTGCTCAAAATTGACAACAGTGGATGAAACAGCTTTGCAGGAGGGAAAAAGATTGCGAATGAATTGCTTTAAAAACAGTCACGGCTCATACCGCAACAGTGATAGTGATCCGTCGATACGTTGGCTTGATTTATTGCCCATAATTTAAGCCTATTACATATTTTTGTTTTTATCTCTTAAGTAGAGCAATACAGTCGACCGTTTGGTTTTAGCCTTGTATTAACAACTTTCTTCAAATGAAATAAAAACCAATTAAACATGTGGTGCCGTGACCAGGATTTATTGCGTTTCTTCAACAGGAGCGCTTAGTTCAATTGTTCATAAAAGATGTAACAGGAACGGGACATTATGTGCTAAACATTCACACACATATTTTTCAATTATTCACCCAACGACCAGATGGTTTACAATCGCTTAACAACAGTTCTTGCTATCATGTCCAGCTACACCAATGATTACAGACGCTGCACCCATCATTTATCTCGAAAACAAAGTAACTCCATAAACTTTTCATAGTGCTCAATGTTATCTAAATTTCTCGGAAAAAATGGGAACAACTATTCCAACAGCTCTAACAGCGCACTCGAACTTGCCCCCGAGCACAACGCAAACAGCAGTGTCATTTTTACCAAGCTTTGTCGGTTAAAAGCTACCCTTTCGTCACCGGCCCCGCTCACCAATACGCTCATTCTTGCTGGTGGTTTTCCATGCAATCGGTGTGTTTCAGTGCAACCATTGCTCGCACACCACGGTTCACGAGAACAGATTGTACACTCAAAACCTCAAACTGACCAGATCCGAACGCTCGATGCGTACAATAATGCTCAGCATTATTGGTGCGCCAAAGGCTGCCCAATATGTGGGTACGGCCAGGGGGAGGCAAAAGTTTTTTCCCCCTGAAAACCATTAAACTGTGGCATTCTGTTTCATGTGCATTGGTTCAAAGATAAAACTTGTGCGCCCGGAAATGAAACTTCCTGCGTTGCAATGGGTCCAATCCAATCCACCGATGGACATACTTTTGCTAGCTAACGAGGAACATGGANTGTGTATTGTGCTTGTCAGTATTATTTATTATGTGTACCGTTTTTATTAGTGTTTAAATAAAGTACCTGATAAGTCAAGCCAAAGACACAACACTAATGATTACAGACGTTGCACCCGCCATTTATCTCGAATTCCTGCATAACAAAGTAACTCCATGCGCTCTTCATAGTTCTCAGTTTTATCTAAATTTCTCGGAAAAAATGGGAACAACTATTCCAACAGCTCTAACAGTCCACTCGAACTTGCCCCCGAGCACAACGCAAACAGCAGTGTCATTTTTACCAAGCTTTGTCGGTTAAAAGCTACCCTTTCATCCCCGCTCCCGTTCACCAATACGCTCATTCTTGCTGGTGGTTTTCCATGCAATCGGTGTGTTTCAGTGCAACCATTGCTCGAACACCACGGTCCACGAGAACAGATTGTACGCTCAAAACCTCAAACTGACCAGATCCGGACCCGACCTCCTGAAGCGAACGCTCGATGCGTACAATAATGCTCAGCTTTATTGGTGCGCCAAAGGCTGCCCAATATGTGGGTACGGCCAGGGAGAGGCAAAAGTTGTTTCCCCCCGAAAACCATTAAACTGTGGCATTCTGTTTCATGTGCATTGGTTCAAAGATAAAACTTGTGCGCCCGGAAATGAAACTTCCTGCGTTGCAATGGCTCCAATCCAATCGACCGATGGACATACTTTTGCTAGCTAGCGAGGAACATGGAAGGACGTAAAAGTTGAGCTGTCTAATTGTTTGTACAATTTGTTTCGTGTGTCGCTTCCACTCTCTATTGTGCTATGATCGATTTTGTGTGAGAATGGACGGTAATGTCTGCTAAGTTGTCACCCAAGTGGTGTAGCTGGCCGCCTTATGCCCAGATTTAAACATCTATTGCACACTTCCCCTTTCCCAGTTCATCGGTGGCCGTGCCCAACCGGACACCGGGAGCTAAATCGGTGTCAAACGTGTTCCGGATTCGATGTTAAGGTGTAAGTCAACTGTTGTTTCCCGACAGTGCAACCAGTAGCAAAACTCTCATGCTTCGAGTAAATTAGCAAAACGACAGTCTCAGGCGTGCATGCCGGGCACCTGCACATTGTGCAGTGTTTAAATTACAACGCAACAGTTTCCTGTCCAATGTCCTTGCACTTACTTGCAAGAGATGACTACCAGCAGCAACAGCAGCAGTGACCACACTTGACCACGGTCCCGTGTCTGTGTGCTGGTGCTGGAATTCAATCTCACTAATGATTATCCACAATCTGGGTGTGTTATCCTTCGTTCTTATCCTTCCTGCCGGTCACTTACACCACCACCACCAAAGCTGGACGTGTCGTTAATGACTGAGTTTTCCCCGGTTCCCCAGACACTCCGGAAATGCGGAAAGCGAAGAAAACATTTGCCTCTACAGTCGTTCCCATTGAGTCGTTCTCGGAACCATTGGAGATTTCTAGACCTGATTCGAACGGACACTCGACCCGACAGCAACAGCTGTAGTTTGTGGTTTTCAGCTGATGACAAAACTGTAAATGAGCTTCAATCGTTGGAACCATTCCTTTGTAGCACAGTTTTGCCGCGCCACATTTTCCAGAAGGACAAGTTGTGCTAGGTAAATTAGGATTGCGAAAAAGTGGAGATATAGAGAGCGAGGAAACATTCCTGGGCCCACCACCGATTGCGCAACTGATTGTGGGAAGGCGAACTTTTGCCTTTTGCGCCGGCGAGTGAGAAGTTTAGTAGCAGGCACCGACTGACGCCGGGCAAGCTATTGGAGCTCTCAATGGGCTACGAGATGGATAAAAACTTTCCGGTTTTTGGTTTCGGTGTGAGAGAAGCCACCAAACAATGCCTGCAACAATGGGGGAGTTGGCTCCGATTGGGGGGAAACATCTTTCGTAGGACAGCAGGAGAGCGCCGGTATGGAAGGAAAGCTAACGAAAGCTTTAATGGGAACCGAGAAAACGGCTTTGTTTATTCGTCTGTTTATCTGTCCGCCCTTCCCTGTGGTGGCTGTTGTAATGCAGAAGAGTTTTTTTGCTGTCGGATTCTATCATTTTCCCTTCCTAGATTCTTTATCGAATGCTGCAAAAGGCAAATGATCTTACCGTTTCGGTATCAAACCCAGAGCATGGTTTTCCCTCTACCAGCACAACACGTGCACTTTATCGATTGGATCAAGTTTTTGGGGGAAGAAATAAACACAACCAAACTACGGCACAGATCGGCCCAGTTTGAAGGTGTAGTTTGGTTGGTGGGAAGGTGTAGTTTGGTTGCAAAGTTCAAAGAAATTAGTGCAAACATGCCGAGCACGTATGGTACGGATGGTACAGGTGTGAACTATGGATTTGGTAGCAGTCGTATTGCGGGGTTTTGCAGGAATTGTTTCGGTTGTTGTTGTTCACCGTGTTGTGGGAAAGTTTGGCCATAAACGATGGTTTGTTTTGGTGCAATCAATGTTCTAGGTAGCTTCATTGTGTTATGGAATGGTTGCTGTTTTGATCATTGCTGCAGCGCAATGAAATAAGAGATTTCATGTTTTGTGCCAGATGTTGCTACACATGTCCAATTTGCAACCAAACTAATTTAATCTACCTGAGGACATATTAACCATATTACCGTTCTAGTAACACATTGTTGAACACACAAAATAAAAATAAATAAAATTTTGCAAATAAAGCGACTGAGCTACAGTCAAAAAAAAATGCGTTACCTACCTAAACTTGGTACCTTGGTGCTCCAGAGGCAAATATTGTGCCACGTTGTCATAAATTGGTGCGTTTTTGACCATCATTGGAGTCTTAGGGGCAAAAATGTGTGTCATTGATTGGAAGGTAGAAGGATATAGACATCATTTCAGCTCCCATGTAGCCAGCTTCTATGTAACAGTGCCACAAGAAAGTTAATGCACTCAAATAAACATTTAATTTGGCGGCAAATATACCTACTGAACGATGACTCTTGCTAGAAGGAAAATTTACATTCGTTTTGCAATTGTTTAGAGATGTACTTCATTCCAAACATTTTACAGATCTACGCCTTCTATTTGGAACTAGAAGCAGATCTACGTCAACTGGAAGTACTTTGCTTTTAGCTGGAGTTCATGTCAACGAACCTGCTCATACTTTATGCAACTATAGGCTGGTACGATTTGATCAAACTAGACATGCATACAGCGATAATTAACCTATAACTGCGATGGCAATTAGACTGAATGCACACTACGTCTCTTGTGATTGAAACCTTGTATGTTACCTTGCATGTCGTGCCGTCATACTCCTTTTATTTATTATGGGTTGATTTTACAATGTAGCCTGCTTACATTTTTTTTATATTGCAACCTAAGACATCTAAGATGGTTAATAATATCGGTGATTAGATCGCTGTGATCAGTGGTATAGCCAATCACTTAATAAGTGAACAAATAAAGCAAAAAACAACTAAAATCGCCTAGAAATATGCAACATAATTTGTATAACACATTTGCAGTTTATATCACATGTTTCATATTCATCCTCCAAGTGCAGAATATAACGCATTTATAATTTAAGTGCTTCACGTCCTTGCTGAAACGTTGAAGCCTACAGCCAGCCGAAGGGAGTTGTTTAGTTTAGCTCAAATCTCAAGGTGCATTCAAGCGCACAAATCGTCTCACTGTTACATGTACATTTAAACAACCAAAATATATCTTACTATCCTAACCGAACAGAAGGTAAAGTTATTTGCACACTGCATGCTGTAAGATAAACTCCACCCTGAAGATCAACTTCATGACTTCATCAGCCAAACATGCTCAAAAGGCATCTTCCCGTCAATACTAATCCAATCCCTGGACCTTCGTGTTACCTCCTGCCACACCCGTATTCCGTTCGATAGATCGATTCATCTACGGTGGGTGATAAGCAAAAAAACAACATCACACAACTCTCCAAAGTTCAAGCGTCTTGCTGACAAGAGTGTCTCATCAAAAAGCCGCCCTTAAAAGCATGGCAAACAGAACCTGCACCACCGGGGGCCAATAGCTTCCGTTTGTCGAAATATCCCTCGCACTGGAAGGTCTGTTCAAAAGGCGTAAATTAAAAAAACTCCACCGAACCTATCGAAAAACACGTGTGACGTGGGCAATTGCAGTAGAAGCTGACGAAGCGCACCAAAGCTAGCAAACGCATCTGTGCATTGTTTTCATCGGAATTTCATTTCCCAGCATCACCAACACCAGCAGGAGCTTGTCTCAAATGAACGGAAAGCAGTTTTCGAATGATGAATCGAGGAAAGAAGAAAAAAAAACTTGCACACTAAAAGAGTCGCAACTCACACAGGCCCCCATGCGCTTAAACCCAGGCTCGACAGTACGGGGTTTGTTTACTTCCTAGCGGCACCTTTTCCGAATGCCGAAAGCGAGCAACATTCCGATGGGATTAGTGCAGCCATTCGGGATGCAGTTCGCACATTGCGTGTTTGCGACTTTGGTTGAGTGGGAATTGAGGTTGTGTGGCAGGGGTTCATTGCATACAAAAAAAGGAAGAAAGCACCTTCCGATAAAAGCCATTCGATCGAATCGAAAAACCCCTGGGCTCGAACACAGAATGCCTGAACTCAATTTCGCCCCACACTTGCGGCCACCGTTTCGTTTCGGGGTTTGTGCGGAGTTCGAAGTTCATCATCGTTTGATCGTTTTACGCACTTCGATTTATATGCAATGAATGTGCATTCACTGGTTTACGCAAGAGTAAGAAAAAACTCTACCTACGGATGTGATGATAGCGTGCGTTGATTGCATTTTTTCGCCCAAAAGGCTAGCAGCATGAAGCCAGAGCCAGAGAGTGTGGAAATCGTTTCACTCGTTCACGGGAGTTTGGATTTTGATTTATTTGTCTGCGTGTTGCAGCGGAACTCCCTTTGGTCGAAATGTGAGTTTCACTCAAATCGAAATCAATGGGCTTTTGGGGTTTTTACCCTTGGTGTTGCGGTAAAATGGTTATTGTCGCTTTCGGAATGCTGGAGTTGTTTTTGCGAAAGGGAAAATAGTTCATTAGTTGATTCTTGGAATTGTCATTCACCTTTGACTAACTGCTAAAACTCTTCAAACATCTGCTTTCACAATCCAAATTAATCTATTTCAACGTGTTCCACTTTCCCAGATGTTAACGAGTGTTTGCTGCGAAACGGCCACGGCCCCTGCCAGGATACGTGCATAAACACGTGGAGCAGCTACAGGTGCACCTGCGACGGGCTGCCGGGGACGCGGCTAGCGCCCGACGGCCACTCCTGCGAGGACATCGACGAATGTACGGTCAACAATGGCGGCTGCTCGCACACCTGCCTCAATACGCTCGGGCGTGCGTTCTGCGTCTGCCCGGAGGGGTACATGCTGGACGAGGACTGGAAGACGTGCGTCGATGTGGACGAGTGTGCCAACCAGCGATCGATAGCGACCGAGCATCGGTGCCACGGCCGGTGCATCAATACGGTCGGATCGTACCGGTGCGAGCCCGCGGACGACCCGGTCGTCGGCCAGTCGGTGAATGGAGCAATGGAGCGAACGGATGAGGCCGCGGTGGACGGTGAAGGCGAGCTGGAGCAACCGGACTACGACACGCTCTGCCCGACCGGCTATCATTTCAACACGACGATGGGCGACTGCCAAGGTGAGTGCGGTTGGAAATGGGGGGGGATTGAATTGAAAGGAGCTGTTCATGTAAAATGCAACACGGGTTTCGTCTTGCCGGTGGCATAGTGGCTTGATTTCGATGAGCATTTCGCGTAAACTCAATGAATCTACACGCGCTTTGATGAGGATTCGGGGTTATGTTGAGCGCAATTCTCTTCCGGAAAACCGGTGCAATAACAAAGACAATTGAAACGAAAGTCAAATAGTCGGAAACTGTTGGGCTTGAAGAATTTTATTACATTCTTTGAATTAAAACATCTATAGAATTCAAATGGGTTTCAACTTTAAAAAGTAAGTGAAATTTATTGATTGTAATTTTCTCTACAGAACTTTATTTTCTTTGGATTGCTCTTGTTTGAAGATTTTTATACGTGTTTTGACGTTTGGCATTTTGTTTTCAATGTTTGATCAAAGTTTAATATATAGATTACATTTCTAATGCAACCAACAATTGATAGCAGAATTAATCATAGCAGCATTACGTAAGCGTAAGATGATTCTCGCCTTTTTCACCCATAATATATCACATTTTCGTTTAATTTTACTTGACGTGGTAGGTTTAAGGTAATGGTAAAAAGCAAAAACTATCCTACTAAAAATGGAAAAACGTATGGCTCAATATAAATGGTAAACAACTGAACTCGGAACAAAAAAGCTATATGTACTTGTTGGCCAATGTACTTGTTGTCGAAAGAGCAACTGTGAACTATTCAGTGAGATAGGGTAAATGTACCAATAGTGGTGCAATTTGTAGTGGTACCGATGTGTTTTAATGGATTTAAAGTGTCAGGAAGGACAATTTCTGAATATTTTAACACATAGCAATTGGAATATGTTTTATCTTCGCAATCACAACCATTTTTANCAACACGACGATGGGCGACTGCCAAGGTGAGTGCGGTTGGAAATGGGGGGGAGGGGGGGTTAAAGGAGGTGTTCATGTAAAATGCAACACGGGTTTCGTCTTGCCGGTGGCACAGTGGCTTGATTTCGATGAGCATTTCGCGTAAACTCAATGAATCTACACGCGCTTTGATGAGGATTCGGGGTTATTCTCAATTCAATTCTCTTCCGGAAAACCGGTGCAATAACAAAGACAATTGAAACGAAAGTCAAATAGTCGGAAACTTTTGGGCTTGAAGAATTTTATTACATTCTTTGAATTAAAACATCTATAGAATTCTAATGGGTTTCAACTTTAAAAAGTAAATGAATTTTATTGATTGCAATTTTCTCTAAGAACTTTATTTTCTTTGGATTGCTCATGTTGGAAGATTTTTTATACGCGTTTTGACCTTTGGCATTTAATTACAGTTTAATTTTTAACATAACATTTCTGTTTAATTTTACTTGACGTGGTAGGGTTGAGCCACAAAATTAATTAATCAATATGATTCTGAATCAAGATCAAAATGTTGTGCCTTTTTGAATATCTTTGATTTTGTTTTAAACAGGACCAAAAGGGATTGTTGTCACATAGCGCAACACAGGTACTGAACGACCTGTATTAAACCAGAGGGGTTAACGGACACGAAGCGCAATCCGATTAGGACCCGAAGTGACGAGGGAAAAGCCTATAAAAAGAGCACAGCATAAGATTTGCGCCTATTTCAAACCACTCGCGGAATCTAGACAAATTTTTTGGCAAACTTAAATTTATCGTTTCGGCAAGAAATTATTCCACGTTGGTTTCATTTTCCTACAGGGATTTTAATTTAAATGTAACAAATCTATGGGCCTTAATAGTCATATTATAGCAATAATTAAAAAAAATTCATCAAAACTCATGTTCTAGATTATATTTAAACAGTTCACTCCAACATTCCACACAGATAAAACGGTCATTTAGACAAGGTGATCCATTAGCAATGGTTCTTTTTACGATTTATATAAATCCCCTATTAGTAAAATTAGATGTAATAGTATGTAAAAATCAAGAAGATTTAGTGAACGCGTACGCAGATGATATTTTGTTAATATCAAAAAGTTCTAAGAAAATAGATAGAGAATAGAAGACTTAAAAGAAATATTCAGAGATTTCGGATTTCGGATATTCAGAGATTAGGCTAGATTCTGGAGCTACACTTAACGCAATTAAATCGCGGTTTATTGACATTGGCTTTATCTCAGCTAGGAATAAAATTATCGTAGATTGGTTGCAAAACAGTGACAAAATTAAAATACTAGGAATAATTTTCACAAATTCCTTTCAACTTACCATAAAACTTAATTGGGAACAACCACGCATCAATTTGTGCAAATAATTTTGCAATACATGGCAAGAGAGTTAAACCTTCATCAAAAAATAATAGTAGCAAACACATACCTAACTTCTAGGTTATGGTTTGTTGGATCAGTACTATCGATAAGCAACAAATACTTAGGGAAGATTACATCCAAACCTTGCTCTTTCATTAGGTCTAAAGGAGGCCCTAAAAACACTACTTATTGGCAGGCATTTAAAGGAAATAGAATACATTACACCCGATATCTCAGACATTCCACCATCATATCCATGCATGAAAACAATAAAAATAGAAATGGCTCATCTATCAACTGCAATAATACAAAAACCAACAGCAAGCACAATTCACAAATCAATAGTCAATTCATATAGCACACCATATATAATGCAAAAATATCCTAATAAAAATGGAACGTATGGCTCAATATAAATGGTAAACAACTGAACTCGGAACAAAAAAACTATACATACTATATGTAAACTATATGTTGGCCAATGTACTTGTTGTCGAGAGAGAAAGAGAAACTGTGAACTATTCAGTGAGATAGCTCAAGAGCTCAAAATTAGAGTATTGCCGTTCGATAGATTGATGAAACCAGACTTTAGAATAAATAACAATAAGAGAAAACAATTAATCAAGCTATTCAGCAGTTACGTGATAGGAATAATTAAAACTGAAATTCACCCGCATATAGATAAACAAGGTTTAAAGCAGATATTAAATTAAGTTAAATTAACTTTTTTTTACAAAAAAAAAAGTTAGGTCAAACCAGTACAATTTGCAATCATTATATGCAGCTCTTTATCCTTCCATGCTTTATATTGCAAAATAAGCATTGAAGGGTTGAAATGAAACAATATTTTTTCATGAGTCTAAACATTTCATATCGGGATACTAAAATAATACAATCCACTTGCATCGTTGAGGCGGTCCCGTGGTACAGTCGTCAACTCGAACGACTCAATAACATTCCCGTCATGGGTTCAAGCCTAGAATGGACCGCCCCCCGTGGCAAAGATTGACTATCCGGCTGCGTGTGGTAATGAATTTAGTCTCGAAAGCCTGTATGGGCCGGCATGTCCGCGTAGGACGTTACGCCAAATAGAAGAAGAAGAATCCACTTGCATAGGTGCAAAGGAAATTATGAAATGAATCAAATAGAAAATGGTTAATTTGATGATGGAATAACCAAGATTTGAACCTGTGTTTCCAAGACAACAGAATGCCGTATTCAATAGGCAATATATCTTTACAGTCATTTACTTCACAGATTAATCAAATAAACTTGGCAGTCAATACTAAAGGTTACGCTAATATCTAGGCTTGCTGCGCCACCGTTAACTCACACACTTGTTAACCTTTGCTAACGGGTAACACGATAAAGGATGTAACCCGATACGCCTCCTTGTTTCGAGGGAAATGTTTTGTCATAACTAACTTCTTCTCTCTCTCTCTCTGTATCTCTCTTTCTCTCTTTCCCAAAAACACCACAGATACGAACGAGTGTAGTGTCACTAATGGCGGATGTCAGCAGCATTGTATCAACAGTGACGGAAGCTACTACTGCTCGTGCAAGTACGGCTTCAAGCTGGACGCCGACAAGCGTTCCTGTCTCGGTAAGTGTGAACATGCCACGGCATTACGTACCCTTGTGCCCTATCCAACCTTCCTTCAAACAGCAAACGCTTAACACCGAGACAGCAAACCAGATTGTCGTGTTGCCCACCGGACACACATGACGCACAAACAGTGTTTGGCAAGCATTAGCATCGAAGCACACTACCAACCCGGCACATCCGCTTATGTCAATGCACTCCCGCAGAAGTGCCTTCCCCCCTCCTCCAAAGCAACGATCGGAAACTCACTAGCAGCGGAACAATTATATTAACATTTATCATAATCTAATTACCGCTTGATAGCCCAGCGCTCATTGATTTACGACACGCACGTTAATGGAAAACGTTCCCCCTTTTTCCCAACCCCGCGTGCCCGTTGTTCATCCTTCGAGCGGCGTGGGGGTATGAAAACTTTAGCACGCAACCGGAACCAAAATTTATCACCCGGAAGCACAAACCGGCAAGACTCTAACGCACACGCATATAATGCATCATATCCGATGCGTGCCGCATTGGCTTGAAGCAGAAGCTGCCGGCGCTCGAACATCTTAATCATGCTTCGCTAAGGCAACGCACGAAACCCAGCAGTGTATTAAGATGGGTTCGGGTTTGGTTCCCGTTCCGCTTAATATCAAGATATGAGATAACAACCACTCAGCCCTGCTTGAGATGAAACCGGAGCTCGATGGCCTTCTCGCTACGACCGCTCGTAGCTCTCCTCGCTCCCAGGGAGGGCTTGATTTATTTCCCAGCCTCCCATGGAGGATGGCAACAAAACGCTGAAGGAAACACTTCTCCATCCGAGCTGGAAATGAGATAAAATATTACATCATTAAAGGTGGCTCTTCTGAGAAGCTGCTCCCTGGTGGCTTTGGTCTTCATCTTCAAGGAGGACCCACACACACATCCAGACAGCTATCGTTTTGCTTAGACATGCACATTCGAATCGGGACCGTCCATTGTGCTCGCTCACAAGGCAGTTGAGTTGACAAATTAGCTTACAATAGTGATGGCATTTAAATTTACGATGCGACACGATTAGAACCTCCCCATTACCCCGTCGACAAGGGGACCTATGTAAAAGAGATGAAAGGGCAGACGAACGAGAGATGAATGGATAACAAGCGTTGCTGCCACCGCTCTACCAATGATGATGATGATGGTGGATTTTGCTTTGTGGAAGGGATATTAATTAAAAATATCCTTTATTTACTCACAACAGTAGTGAGTTCCGTTTTGTGCGTCATGAAATTTGTTAATTAAACTTCCCTTTCGCCGTCTCCGGCAAAATCTTCCGTTTGCAAAGGCAATCGAACCGACGAGCCAACAAAACGAGTCCTTGACAAATGACAACGGAAAGGACAATGGAAATGAATAGAAGAATATTAACCCATCCCCTACTCTTTCCGACCTTCCCATAAAACGGGGCAAGCATTTTAAAAACAAAGATCATGATTTTTAACCATCACGGGTCCGCGGGCGCTGCCCGAATGTCAATTTTCACTTAACGCGTCCCCGGGAGCCACTTATTTAATGTCACGAAAGCGGTCCAATTCGCGCCGGCGAAGACGGTGATAAATGTGAAACGGAAATCAAACCTCGAGCGAGCCGAACACAGAGCAAAGCCAGAAAGCAGACGATTTGATAAGAGCCACTCCGGTACACAATGAACGTAACACAGTAACAATTCTATCTTCTTTTCGGTCGTGCTTCAAAATTGCTGCTGTGCTGCAGTGGAAACGTTTACACAAATCGGAAATCACTTTCCATTTTCTCCCCATTGTCGGACACGTTTTTTTTGGGCAATCGAAATTGATAGCTTCGGCGTGCTCGGGATGGAAATTAAATGTAAAGAGACGGCACGTGTCGAGTCCAAAAGCCGACTCATTAATGTGCACAGCGAGGTCGAGTGACGGGGACACACACACACCCACCCGTGCTTATCTCGGCGAAAAATCCAAGAAGCACAATGAGGTGGAAACGATGCTTTCGGTTCGCGAGGGGGCCATGGGGAAGCTTTAAAATTAATTGAATTATTTTATGTTTACCTTTTCACCGGCGCCTCCACAGATGGCCGGAAAAAAAGGAAAGAGAAAAGTTTTGAGAATAGTGTTTTTAATGAAGCAAACACTTTCTATCGCAATGCGCAATGCGTTCGTTTACGTGTACCAGGCAGGTCACAGCATCACATTTTGGCCGCGTCTTGTCCCGCGTCCGTGCCGCCCAAAGATCTCAACTGGGTTGTGTACGGCTCATTAGGCAAACCGTATTCCGCACAAACTTTCTACCCTGGGCAAACAGTAATTACAGCGTTCCTTTTGTAAAATAGGACGAATGAAAAAAATTGCGTTCATTTGCGGTCACATTTTTGGGACAGAAGTGTGATTGCAAATACCCATTTCTTCAACAAAAAACACGCTCCTTGAACGGAATCGTGGTGAGAGTTTATAAATGTTTTGCACAAAATATTTTTCGAATTGTTCACGAAATTCAACACGGAAACGCCGCAGCAAATTTCGATGAATTGAATGTATTAAAGGAAGGCTGGTTTATTTTTCCGGTTTGTCCATTCCAGCGCCTCACAAAAGAAAGGACGATGGAGGCCAAAAGTCTGGCAAAAAGCGAACTCAAAGAAAATACCGTAAAAAAATATCTTCCCCCCTGGTGCGCTTGACCTGGCCGTGCCCGAGTGAATGCCGAGCGAAGGGCACAGTGTAAAGCGTAAAATTAATGAACGATAATGAATGGAATTTTGATTAAAAATGCAAATTTTCACACCATGATCTTCTCGGTGCTGGGTCGAGGTTCCGCATGGCAGGTCCGACACTCCGGGACTTTGCTGCTGACGATAAGCTTCGGCCAGGCGGTGGTTGGTGCGATTTCGCGGATTTGCTACGATTTAGCTATAATACAAATGTCTACCGTGGGGCTTTGTTGACGGAAAATGAATTAATGGTGATTTTGGTTGCTGCTACATTGAGGAATGACACAGTTAAACCATGTTGCAGGGCTTTAAAACATACCGAAAGGTTGGAAGCTTAAGTAGGAGAACAAAAAAAAAACCCGCAATAACATCAACCTTCTTAGGGTGAGAGATTTGAGAAAAGAGCCCTCCAAGAATGACAATACTGACACGTGATCGTAGCATTTGTGCGGCCAAGAATGAACCGAAAAGTGAAGCACGCTTCCCAAGAAACTGTGAAAGCGTCTAAATGGCGTATAATTAGTCCCGGTGGAAAGTTACACAACAGTGAGCAAAAAAAACTGAGCGACCCCATAAGAGCCCGAATCTAATTTTGGACGGTGAATGGCAGCAAAGTTCCTATAACTTTTTTTTATTCGTCTTCCTCCAGCGGCTGGGCTCGAGGGTGGTGGTGTCCGGTGGTCAAAGTGGTGTTGGTGAAATATTTTAATTAAGTTCACTTCAGCATAAATTACTCCCGCACATGCTTCAACTGGACGGAAAGGATCGATCGAATAGGTGTTCTGTGTGCCGGCCGCAGTGCTGGAAGGGTGCGGGAATGGAGGCTCGGACCAGAACTTTAATGGAGTCATATTTCATCAAAACGTCGTCCAAAGTTTGAAGGAGTCGATTGGCGGTGTCGGTTTGATGATTTCGGATTGGGGTTGAGTAGTTTGCTGAAACTTGGCTAATGGTTGATGATGGGTGAATTTCATTTCCATGGAATTGGGGCTCATTTTTGGGTGAAACATTGACGGGCTGGAATTTCACGAAGGAGATGGAATTTTAGTGGAAAGCGTCATGGCAGACGAATGTTTGCGCTAAAGATAGCAGCTTTAAGTGTTCTGGAAATAATTGTAGCACAAAACAATGTATGTTGTACGCCGCAAACACTTACAAGGTTTCCCACGATTTATTGGTTGGTTCCCATCAATTTTTGGTGGGTTCCCATATTTTTTCGGTGCGTTCCTACGTGTTTTTGGCCGTTTCCCAGAATTCGTTGGTCTAATTGTATTGATATCCAATCGGAAAATACCAATAAATTGTAGGAACGAACCAAAAATCTATGGGATACGATCAAAAATTCGTGGGAACGCACCAAAATATCATGGGAACTGACCAATACATCGTGGGAAATCCTGTAATCAAAACTAGTTCAAATTATTTAATTATTTTTACAGAGTTTTCCATGTCACTTTCGAATGTAAACATTGTTATTTACCGCATGCAAAATGTTAATCCACATCAATCTGACATTTCATTTCCATCATCATAATGTTTAATTTCCTCAGCATGAATTTCAACACGACTCTAGCTGCATTGAGTTTGAAAGTTCTTTGTTATGTGTTTAAAATCATATGTCGAAACTGAAATTTCATTTTGAAGCAAATAAATCATTTGACAGCTGTTTAAAAACATCTTAGATGCGATGAATAATTTTGTACACATTCCAAAGTGACTTGGAAAACCCTGTATAGTATAACCTTAGGGGTAATGGACATCATTATTTATCACCCCATCCTTACATGTTATACAAAAAGACAAGAAAAATACCTGTAATATCTTAATACCTAATACCAAAACCCTGAATGTGCTACAATATTCACAAAATATTGAGTACTTATTAATATTGCACCGATAAAATAGTTATTGTATCGCATAGATGTTGGAACTTTGCATTTTAAGCATTTAACAACTTATGTAGCATACTTGTAGGCGTTATAAAACAGCCTTACTGATTTTTTTAATATAATGTATACTGCCAGGAGCTTCAACGCTTCGAACTAGTTATATCGCAATAAAATTGTGTGTGATATTGATTATTTGTCGTCAAAAAATATATAAATAAAAGAGCGCTTAGACATGCCAAACATATAACGTTAAAAGTATACTTCAAACACTTGGCTCGTCTAGGCTCAAAAGCGCCTAGATCTATGCATGTTATAAATATTGTAGGTTTTTAATCTGAAACATAGCTATTGAGGTGATAAATTGAAAATAATATACCAAATCGGAATCTTGAATAGATTCGAACACATTTCTCTTATACTTGTAAAATAATACAAATAATAGAGTAAAGCAAAAACACCATTTTTAGTATAAATCTACTACCAAAACTCACTCAAGCCTAAATTCAACGAAAAATAGGTTCAATGGCGTATCCTGCATAAAAGCACGTCTCTGTACGACGGCCATAATTAAATCTCTTCTCAGCAATCACATCAAACGACAGTACGGTAGCGATTCTTTCCTTGTTACGTGACCCACCGTTCAATTCTTCATTTCTGTTGCAATTCGTATTATGTTCGTTTCAACTCTTTGAAAAAAAAAGTACAGCTTATCGGAACATCCAATAGCCCACGTAACAATTGTATCCACCTAAGAGCAAAACGTCTTAACACTCTATCCCTCCTTTCTCTCTTTCTCTCCCCAGTACTGAACGACTCGCTCCGGCTAGCCGATATTGCCTGCCCGCCACTGTTTCCACCCCGGCACGGTTACCTCGAGTGCAGCCGGCCGATCGACGAAATTGCGGACGGCCCGAACGGGGGCAGCCTCAAGATTACCAACCGGCCCGGCAGCCAGTGCATCCTGAAGTGTCCCACCGGGTACCGGCTGGAGGGCAAGTTTTCGAAAATCTGTGGCACCGCCGGCGAATGGATTGGCGACGAGAATGGCACCTGCATACGTAAGTAGATTGCGCGCTCGCTCGAAGATATGCGCACCACACAGTGTGCAGATATGCATAATTGGTTGCGGCTGCGGGTTGCAACATGCAAAAATCGGGTCACACCAGCAACGGTTCATTTCATCTCGCCCCGGGTATGGTTGTTTGTTTTGTCCGCATTTCTTGTGTTTTTTTTTGTTTTTTTGTTTTTTTTGTTTTTTGAATCACTCTTCAATTTCAATACCAAACACTGCAACATTTTTAACACTGGAAGGGAGGGGAACAACATGAGCCTGAATCGTTATTTTTCTGTTTCCCGCTGGCTTTTGCATCATAATGTCATGATAATTACGCAGCGCGGTGGTTTTCCGTTCAAGCGAACGCTGATTGAACGATGGAGCGAGAAGTTGGGTGTTGGTTCGGAAATGCGGAGTGTTGGCAGCCGGAGCAAAACCGCGTGGTTATAAAGAGCACTTTAATTGGCCGATGGTGATATCAATTTGTGCGTCCATTATGAGCCGCAATTTAAGAGCTGCCGGTCGCAGCAATTTGTTTCAATTTTCAAACAATCAAATCGATTGTTAGTGGGAACGCTTTTTTTCAATTAGGGTAAATTATTTAGTGTGACCTTTGGGGAATTAATTTCACGATCAATTTAAAAGTGTGATGTTTGACAGTACAACTATTTATTTATGCTTGTTTATACAAGGGTTGATTGATATTTAATACAAACATAGCACACGGTCAAGTGTGCTCGACTAGCAAAACAAAATACCATCTGGTTGGTTAAAGAGCCTCTACAGCGATGCTTGGTAATGTTCGTATTGAGCTTTGTATAATTGATAGTCAATAGCAATACACATTTAATTCGTAATTGATAAAAATTTGCAAAATTAATAATTAAATTCGAGAGCTCGGTCTACTTTTTCCAATTTAATTTATTGAATTGCTTGCTTGCCTGACCACTTCCTACTCCCAATAGGATACCCACAACCGAAGCTGATCTGTCCCACCAGCGTTAATGTGGAGCTGCACCCGAACGAAACCGAAACCACAACGGTACGGCTGCGGCGACCGGAAACGGACGTCAGCTGGGAGCGGGACGTGCAGGTTGAACCGGACTGGGTGAAGAAGGACAGCTTCCCACTAGCGCTCGGAAGCCTTAACGTCAGCTACACTGCTCGACATCCCGTCTCAAAGCTGCACACCGAATGTAACTTCCTCATCAACGTGCTGCGTATGTATTCCCCACGCTGACGACTCTGTGTGTGTGTCTATCTCTGATCATGGTGGTAAGCTAAATGTGTAATGTTTGGTGTTGTGTTTTTTTTTTTTCCTTCTACGTGCAGCTGGCTCGCCACCCCGTGTTGACTTCTGTCCGGACACGCAGGTGTACACGATCGAGGGACGGCATCAGAGCGTAAAAGCGACCTGGGAGGAGCCGGTCTTTTCGGACAATGTCGGTGTGGTTACGATCACAAAATCGAATGTAAGTAATTCTTGTCGCTTTATCCCTATCCTTAAGAGGCAAGTAAATGTTTTGAATTACTCCGTTCGGCGATTGAAACGCCTAAAGATATGCATTACGCAATGAAAATAAAGCAAGCAGGCTTACCTGTAAGTGTATTTGCTTAAACACTATTCTAATAACAATCATATGTTGAATTAAGTAAAACATGCAATGAGATATATGCAAGTAATTGATAAAACAAATTATTTAAAAAAAATCTCCTTAAAATTTGTAATTAAACAGAAAATTCATTCCCTTAACCCCTATGATGTTGTAAATTCTCAATTGAAAATTAAATTATTTAAATTATTTCAGATCATTATTCTGTACATTTTTAACAATAGAAAGTATTTTGGTAGCTAAATTACTACAAAACATTTTAACACAGAGAATCCCACAAACACGTACAATACTAATCTTCACTCATAATAAAAAAATTGAAAGTTCTACTGAAATGTCATATTTTAACACTTTACAGCCCTTACAGGTTATCTTAATTGTATTCACTCAAAATTGATGACCATATCATTTTAATTCCAAATTCGATTGGAAAAAAAACTTATAATAAGCATAGCACTTTTATTTGTGCATACCTTTAGGCGCCTAATATCCCAAATATGGTCCATAGTATAAAAATTTAATTTTTCATCCACAATCTATTTTCATTCCATCAAACAAAACCAGAGCCCCGGAACGGACTTTGGTGCTGGCAGTCATCTAATCACGTACGAAGCGCACGACGACGCGGAATGGAAGAGCAAGTGCGTCTTCAAGATCGTCGTGAACGTGAACCCCGACCAGCAGCAGCAACCAACGGCACAGTCCCACTTCCAGCTACCGATACTGTACAATCGGTTCTACTTCTAAAACAGATCGTGGCCATCACCAGGACCAGGCAGCACGGTATAGCGTGCGCTCGCCGCATTGTACAGATTGGAGAGGTGTGCATATATTACAAGAAGACTAGAGCAAGCAGGTTTTTCGTAGGTACCGTTTGGCGATGGGCAAGTTTTTGTGGACAGCAAACAAGCAAAACACAAGGTAGGCAAAACAAACAGCTTTTTACGTCGCCACCAAGGCCAGCGCAGTGCTTGAATAAGTGGAATACAATAATGCAAGAGTTTATGCTATACAACTGAGCCGTGAAAAGGGGATGCAAATAAAAGGGAGCAAGTAATACGAGACCGAATGTGTGTGAAATTACGTTGAAAAAGGAAGAACCATTACTTCTGAATGCACGCTTTCATCACAATCGGCAGCGTTCTTGCTTGCACACTCACTCACACCCCTGCTCGCGAGGTGAGTTGGAGAGGGAGATTATACATAACAAGCAAATATCAAGTCGTACATATACAGATCCTAAGGTTTAGTTTGATAAGAATATTTAGCCGTAAGCCATGCAGTATATTAAAACAAAACACACATTGCGGTGCGAGTTTTGGCGAGCGATTATCATTCGGTGGATGAAAGGTTTAATCAAAAAACCCCAAATCAATATACACGACAGTCTAGTCCAGTGGTGGTAGCAGTTTCTGTTTGTTCTTTGGCCGGTGGCGTGTATGTAAATAGCATCTTACGCTGAATTTGAACATTATTTCCAAACAAACATGCAAAACAATATGTCTCAATTGAGATGAGCAGAGGAAAATATTTGATGATAAGATGAATAGCAGAAAAGAGAAATTTTCTACACAAAATAATAACATGCCCAGATTGACAAAAAAAAGAAGAAAAGTAAGATACCAGTCTCTTATCACACGGCAGAAACCAAATGGTTTGTTCTCTCGATTGCATACTTTGTAAACAGCGCTGTTTTTTAAATCAGCGCCTTAAAGTATGCCATCCAACTGGAATTGCTACGTTAACAGCTTGTGTTTCGTCTGTTTCTCCATAATTCTCCGACATTGGAAACACGGATGGGCAAGCTTAGACCAGCTGTCCGTTAGAATGTAGCTCTCATGCTGGACAGGGGGATGTAACTGATTGAACCAAAGTAGTGTGCAGCAGCAGCTTAGCGATCGTAGGGCAAACAAAGGCTTTAGTTTTGTGGTTTAATGTAATGATAGTGCTGCAATCCTCTCCCCTACTTTCAACAGCTATTCCTTTCGAAAATTCAACACTTGTCCGGGCAGGGACAGGTTTGGGGCAGGCAGGAAAGAGCATCCCGAACCCGGACGAGCTGAACCATGTCTGTATAGAGCGTTCACCGTCCACCAATGGTACGATGGACGATGTTTCGGCCATTCAAATATCAATAAAACGAAACCAATGGTGAAATGAATTTCAGACAAAATGGAACACACGAAAAACACACATGCCAGCCAAGTCGTGGGTGAATGAGCTTGATGATATCCGAAACAGGAAACACTCTCAGGATCCCAGGTGTACGACAACGCAACGGTAAGTTTCATTGGTTTTTATTATATTTTTATTACTTTTTAATCTAATCGATACGCTGTGAAGAAGGGTTTACAATGCCGTTTAATGCACTACAATAGTGTTGCCTTACGTATCTTTCTGTCGCAATGAGGATATGGGCCATGGAGAACATGGGTAATGCTAAAAGCCGACTTGGTGTGTTGCAAATTGCATACATTTAGGGGAATATTCGGGTAATGTAACTTGTTGCTTGCGAGGAAATCGTAGTCATTCGTGATTAGAAAGCGTTTATTATTCTTATAGGCTTAAGTTTAGAGACAAGCTGTTGATATATCATAAAGGATATTTATCGACAATTAAATTAATTAAAACAAAAAGAAGACCATCAGCTAGTTTGGAATCGTACTGACTGGTTGAGGTAAGACGGTTAGAAATAGTGTTTCTTCCTTTTCACGAAACAATTACTCTTTGCAATAGGCTTCCTTACTCCTCGGTTGTCCCTTCATCGCTATTCTTTTCTTGTGCGTGTGGTCGGCTGCGCTTTTTCAGCCAGCGACGTGGCTGTTGCTGCATGTGATGCTGATGATGCTGCTGCTGCTGATGATGTTGCTGATAATGGGATGCACTCATCGGATCGGTAGGATGTGGCTGCAGTGGCCGCTGGGGCAAGTGGATGGTCCTCAAGGACGACGGTGAAGCACCGTCCTGAGCGAAATACGGTGGCCTGGAAGTAGCCGCCGAGACCTTATCCCACGAGGAGTAGTAGCGAAGCAGATTATCTGGTAAAAGAGGGAAAAGAGGGAAGATTAGAGCCGCGTTAACCTTGCCCCGAAGGCAAACGTGTTTAAGGAGCTGTTTCTATCGACATGTGCGTTTCATATTTCGCGCGGCTTCTTAAACTGTCAAGGCCAATGGCACAATGTGCTTGAGAACGTTGGCACGAGTGTCTAGTGTTACTTACTGTAACGCTGATGCTGTTGGCGTATCAGTGCCGGACTCGCGTTGGGCGACTCCTCCAGATGCTGAAGATGCTGCGCCAGCATTCGCTGCTGGTGGCGCAATCGGGCCAGCTTCTGCTTGATGCGGATGTTCTTCACCACGCAACCTTGCGGGACGTGCAGCTGGAGGGTGGGGTTAGAAAGAGGTACGTATTAAAGGGATTGAAAATATGAAAATTGAAAAACCCTCGTTGTTGTTAGCTTTTGGGTTGTCTTGAATATGCAATCGCTTAAGGCAAGCAATGAATGTTATCTTTATGCTTAAAACCTCGCCTAATGTTATGCAATTTGCAGTACGAAACGTCTTTTTTTAGAATGTGGCATGTAAAATGTATGTAATGAAATGTTTTTACTTACCTTCAGTGCGATTTTGTCAATAGAAGCTTATGCTAAAGCATTACATTTTCATCAGCATAGTGTAATGACATAACATATAAAAATCATGCTCATTGGTTAATTTGAGTGATAAACCATTTTTTAATTCTGAACCCTTTCTCAACGTAAATCAACAGAACCAACTAACTTACTTATACCAACAAAATAGGTCTATGACCGTTTCTAGCTGTGTCAAAATGTCCAACCATCCCATCACGCCCCACTTCCCACGAGAAACCATTTCCAATTGCGTTCCAATTCGCACAAATTAACTCATCAATCCCAACCATTTCAATGGGCTAAAAGTTTAGAAGCCAGCCGGGCAAAAAATAGAATTAATTACACCACAGCGACACCTCGACGTCTCAGGTCGACCTCGATTGAACCCGGACAACAAATAGCCCGGAAGCCCCAAAAGTCAACCGTGATCCCGTGCTCCTGCCCCGGAACTTTTACAGTGCCCAATAGACCGGAAAGTCAAATAAAGTGCACCGAACCGGCACATCGATTAGAGAGTGAAAAGGCGAGAGAAAGAGAGTGTCCACTTTTGTGTTTTTCCGCGCACAAACCCCCGAGCAGACCAACCCGCTCCGTTCCAGATGGTGGGAAAAGGTGGGAAAAACGAAGCCAACTGAACCCAACTCAACTCAGGGAAAGTTCAATCGAACGGGGAAATCGGAAATTGGGAGTCTGTGTGCGGCATGAGAAGTTGCACCATGCTTTGGGTTTCGTTTGACCGGCATTCGTGTGTTTGTTTATGTATGTGATTGTGTGTGGACATGTGGTTTTCGATGCGGCTACTCTCGGCCACTGTTGGGGTGAGCTCAAGGGGCTGGGTGTTGTTTATTCGGATGTAAGCCGCAAATACTGTTTACCGTACACGCACACCCGTGCAGCCCCGTGGGTACGAAAGTAAATCTGCACCGACATGCGGTTTTTGAGGGCTGCACTGCAGTTGTGTGGCAGCGGCTTGGCATGTGATTGTGTGCATCGAGGAGAGCAAAAGCTCTTTACTGTACATTCACATACTGTGTTTCATACTGTTTTCAAGCTGGTTAACAAGGTCTTTTGAAAGAATATAATTGAAATATCAATTAATTTACATACATTTAGGCGCTTTGTGTTCAACATTTAATAAACACAGTAATACTCCTATCAGTATGCAATTCACATTACATAACGTTTGCAAAATGCGTAGAATTGAACAATAGCGCTACCTGTTATTTACAACGGCTAAAACGGTTGTCTGCTGGGTGCACATTTTAGCTACCTAACGACTACAGTTTGGTTTCCCCATTTTACCCTCGATGACTCCAACTAGGACTTGCCAAAAAGGGAGCAAAGCAGAGATTGCATGTGAAAAAGCTGTTCTACCATATCAACACACCCACTCCTCCCGAGGACTGCTAATCAAAGCCATAACTCACGCCACACGCGAAACGCATTAATACGCACCGGCACAAAAACCGCCAATTATGTGCAACATGCACACCCCGGTTTCGTCGATACGAAACGCTAGGTGCCAGTCAAAAACACACGCACACACCGGCTAGGTCACTGTGGCGTTTGGCGTTCGGTTACCAAAGTCAATAAGCACCGAATGAAGCCACCGAATTTCCCGTCTACCCGAACGTGTAAAATTCCAATATTGTGCTACGGTGCGGGAAAATGGTGTTTGCTCATGGGCGGGAGGGGCACGGTTTCACATTGATATATTCCCTCCCGTTTCCCGGTTTTAGTTGATGCGTTTTACTGTGTGTGCTGTTGCGGAAATGAACAGGTGAAAGTTTGTGTGTGCGCTTTCGGAATAAGAGACTTTTGAAACTGCGTTTTGTAAGCTGCAGTTGGGTAAATGAAGTTGGCTCTTTTTAACATAATTGCTGCAGGATTCGTGCGGTTTAATGGGTTCGTGAATAATTGTTAAACAAAAAATAAATTTTCAGAATCCATTAATGGTTGCCGATAGAAATATCGAATAAAAAGCCTTGAACACCACTTAATCGAACGTTATCAGTCATCAACCGATGCCGAAGTTTTTACTATCATACTGCTTTTGAATTTTATGCTAGCCTTGAACAGGAGGTAACTTAGTTTTAGGTACACCCAAACAAAGGCGTACAGTACGTTATCGACACAACGGCATTGATATCACATGACGTTACGGGAACCTAAACGAAGTTTTTTCTATATTTTGTTTGAAATTTTATCAGAATTCCCTCAATTAATACAACGGCAACAAAGAACATGATATTGGTTTTTTCATCACTAGATTTTTTTGTTTGATTAAACTTTCAAGAAATTCAATTACAGACGGATTTCAATAGTGGAACGCTTTTTAGTTGGCATGTTAGTTTTTTTTTAATTGAACGATTCTATGGATGACTGACAATTCAATCAACAAGCAAAAAATGCAAAAGCGGTATGAAAAATCCGGATTTCGAAAAATTCCCCAAACTTTCAAGACATGATATGAAAAATTGCGGATTATTTTTAGAGTTAAATAATTATAAGTATTCACTTATATGAGAGAAATAAGGAGTTATTGTACTAATGGTGTGACAAGTTAAATATGCTTCTTGGTTACTAAAATATGTTTACAAAAATAGGTTGAATAAGAATAGAAGCATCTTTTTTGTATTTTCTTATGTTTTCTGGATTATGAGGGTTAAAAATTTAAAGGGCCTTTATAGATACAAAAAAAAACATATGTTTTTCTATGGTGGCCGAAATCATTTAATTAGCTAAAACAGTTCGTTTTGTTGATTCTATTAGGGTATTGTTGTTTTGCTGTAGGTGGTTTTATCACGAATAAAAATCACGCAACCTGATTTCATATTGATATCAAAGAAAATGCCAACAGTCACATATGTAGCTGCGAAAAATAGAGACATTTGAAGTACAAAGCAAAGTCCTTTTTTTAATACAGTCTTTCCCCAAGTTGCGTGTGCTCGAGTTACGTGAATTTTTATTTGTAACAGTTCAAATTTCAAATCAGTACAATTTGCTTCATTAATTTTCAAATGAAAAGTAATTTGTTTTTTTTTTAAATATTGTAAATCACTAAACAAATAAAAATAGCCGAATTTTCTTCACCAATTGCATCAAATAAGTTATAAATTACATTAATGAGGTATATTCAATCAAAACCATTATTAATCAAGTAAATTTTGGCTGTAAAACGTGATATTCGACTTACGCAAATATCTCCGGAACGCATTATTCGCATAACTCGAGGAAAGACTGTAGTGCTCAATTAATTATTTTCCTAAATCAGTTTTTTAATCCAATTAAATAGTACATAAGTGCGTGGTGGTCACATGGTACAGTCGTCCACTCAAACGACTCAATAACATGCCCGTCAGGAGTTCAAGCCTAAAATGGACCGTAGCGTAGCAAGGATTGACTATCCGGCTGCGTGGTAAATGAATTAAGTCTCGAAAGCCTGTATAGGCCGACGACGTTACGCCAAATAGAAGAAGATAAGTGCTTTAGTATACCATCAATTAATATAGTTATTAACTATTCATATCAAACAAGCTGATATAGTCACATGTGTTATTGTTAAAATTAGTCTTTTTTGCAACCGCCCCTAAAGAAACTTCATACGACAGCTATAGCAACCATACCACAAGTTTGTGTGCAGCACAGTAATGAAAAAAATGATACTTTCCGACTAAAACTGATTTGGTTTGGGTGTTGAGCAAGATAATACATTGTAATAGTACGTTTGCCCCAGTTAGAACGATCTGCAATCCAATGCTGATTCGTCTGAAAAACACATGAAAAAAATGCCGAAAAGAGATAATAGCGAGCAATGCCCAATAAATCATATTACCCATTGCTAAGAAATCCAATTGAATCATCAAACAACACTTAAAACCGTTTAATCTCACAAAAAATAATAATCCACCTTTGTCGCCTGTCCTGCCACAGCACGGTGCCATTCAATATTTCTCTCATTTCCGGACGGTAAATCACTCGCGACCAAGCGATAAACAGTTTCATCCGTGCGGGCGTGGAAAACTTTTCCACCACGAGCCGCCGTGTGCAGCTGCGATCGAATCAGCAAGTGGGAAAGACGTGATAAACAAAAACAATCTTACCACCCCACCCGTCATCATCGCCAACCATGATTTCGACAGCCAGGACACTCGTAACAATCGTTTGCTCGTTTTACAACATGTCTCCGGCTTTTGTTTTGCCAGCCCCAAAGATTGGCGTTCGGGGTTGGGTGGTTTGAATTTCGCTACACGATTGTTTCTCGCTGTAACCAGCGCAAGGCGTGAGCCAACACACACACACAAGCGCGAGCTGCAAATTGTGCGATACGTGAATGCAAAAACGCGTCCCGTTTTCCCCGTGATAAAACCCTCCGACACAAAGTCAACATGGAAAGTGCACAAGAAAGCGTTTTTCTTGGGTAGAAAACTTTGCGCAGCTTCCAACGATCGGTGGTACAAACATAAATAATCGTCATACACACACTTAGACACACACAAGCACAGTTACAAATGGCTGCTGTAGCGAAAAGTGCAGAAAGTTGCAAAACTTTACGCTCCGTTGTAGCGATTCGCTTGGAACGCAATTGAAGGGACCAACTTTTTCCCCTCCATCGGATCGGGACTCGGATAGCGTTTGCTAAACGAGCTGTTCTCAACACATTTTCCACACCATCAATGTGTGTGTGTGTGTGTCTTTACAGAATTTTTGGTGACTGTTGAAGTCTGTTGGTGAACAAACTCATCGCCACACAGTCACCGGCGCCAGTTTTAAACGAGATGATCCTGCAATTCGGTTTACTTTCTCGTTAACTGCCTGCTGGGTGCAGTAGTGAGTTTCTTCTTCTTCTATTTTAAAAGATACTGTGATGACTGAACTTATCGTTAAAAAGTGTAATGAAAGTGCTGTAACCAAACATACACTTTAAAGAAGTAGAAAAAACAATCTTTCTCAGTCGAGAGCTGCTAAGTTTACAAACTGACAATAACATTTCTGCGTGTTAGATGCATTCTAAGGAGAAAATTTTAGGTGATTGCATACTGAAAGGAGCTTTTCAAAAAATACCTCAGAAGGTACTTCATTTTAAAATAAGCTGCAAGATGTTTTATCCCATTCTTGCTTGGATGACCTTTTTTTTAAATCGCAACCTTACTAGGTCAGTACTACGTACTCTACCGTAAGCAGGATACCAAAGGGCAGGTATAAGGATTCAATCATTCATTTAATAGTAAAAGGTACAATTTACAAATTAGCTATAATTTTCCAAACATACGACAATGAAAGTAGTAAGAAAAGTTAGACAAAAACTAAACAGCTACTTTTCCTAATGTTTTCCGAACTAGCATGGATTAGGCAATTTTTAAAGAATGGGGATCGTGGTTGTATCTCTAATTAACGTGACATATCTATTTTATCTGCGTTCAGTAAAGTATTTGAATCTGTTATTCGTTTTCCTCTCATGGAAATGGTGAAATCATGGATCATTCCAAATAAGCATGGTTTCATGGCTGGCCGCTCCACCACCACTAATCTTGTTGAGTTTGTCTCCTCAGCTCTCTCTAATATTGACTCTGGCTTGCAGGATGATGCTGTGTGTACTTTAAAGCGGCGTTCGATAAAATCCCCCATTCTCTGCTTATGGCTAAACTCAAGAATCTTGGTTTCTCTCATTTTTTGTTTGAATGGCTACTCGTCTCTATCTAACCGTTTTTGCTGCGTTTGAATTAAATAACGGGGTTTCTTATAATGAAACTCATAAGTTCGTCGGGTGAACTCCAGAGTAGTGTTTTGAGTCCTTTACTATGTATTTTATTTGTCAATGATGTGTGCTCTGTCTTGTCTGTCCCTTCGATTCATTCATAATGTTTGTAGTTGATTTAAAATATTTTGTCTTATCACTGACTCTAATTCGTGTACCTCACCTCAATGTGAATTAGACTCCTTCTCCTGTTAGTGTTCTCCCTGTGTATCGATAAATGCGCTTGTATATCTTTCCGGCGGTCCCCCAATGTGTTGTCCAATGATTATTCATTAAACTCTGTTGTATTAAATCGTGTTAATGCCATTCGTGATCTTGGGGTTCTCCTTGATTCAAAACTGTCATTCAATCGACATATGAGCGTACCATAAACCGTGCCAATAGTCTTTTAGGAATAATTTGTGCTATGGCAAATGATGTGCGTGACCCTATTTGTCTCAAAAATAGTCTCAAAAAACCCTTTTCTGTACATTGGTCCGCCCTATCTTACAAACATGCGAGCCTTCTGTGATGTCCAGTTCGGTATGGATTGAAATGATTGAAAGCAGTGCTGCAAAATGTCATGAGTATCACAAGATTTTCACCAACGAAAACATTGAACATATCCGTGGTAGCTTGAGGTTCATTGCTGATACTCAATGAAAGTGCGTCATGACATGCTGAACACGACATGTGAATTCTTGAGTCCAACGCGATACTCTGACTGACAAGCTGAGCTTAATGCCGTTGCAAGCATAATGATGACTTTTTCTGGCTGGGAACAGTGCTGCCAAATGCCACTGTTTTAGTCATCAACACTCATGAATGAAACGAAGCTCAAATCAGATCTTGTACACAACTGAGATGATCAGAGGCTAGACTCAAACAGTTGGAGAATGAATCACACGCTTGGTGACATTTAGTTTAGCACCCAACTTTTGGTCACTCACTTGGTCACGACATTTTCGTTGGCGATAATCACGTCGTTGTGGGCTCTAGCAACAAAATGAGCATGCTTTCTCCCTCTATCTGTTTTGATTATCTGTCGGGTCAAACAGAGCGAGGAAACATGCTCATTTTGTTTCTTGGAACCACTCACACGCACCGTATATCTCCCATGATCATCGCGATGATCACTGACTGAAAATGTCGCGACTAAGTGACTGACCAAGAGTTGGTTGCACACAATGTCACCAATCATGTGATGGTCGCACCAACTGTTTGAGGCTCGCTTCTGATCATTACAGTAGAGCTCGTGACGCTTACATGATTTTGTTTCAACTGGAATTTGTCATGACTATGTCAGTGACATTTTGCAAAACTGATCACACCAACTAAATTCGTGACATAGTGACTGACCAAGCGTTGGTCGCAATCATGTCATGAGCATGTATTGGTCATACCAACCGTTCAGAGTATCACCTCTGATTATCACAATTGAGTACTTGACGCTGATATGGATTTTGTTTCAGTTAGATTTTTTTATGTCATCGACAGTGACATTTTGCAGCAATGATTGAAAGCGTTAAACGTAGATTCACCCGAATTGCCATTAGGCGCCTCTTGGGGCAATCAGGTGCTTCTCTTTCTTCGTATGAAGTTCGGTGTCGTATGCTTGGCTTAATGACCCTACACGATCGTCGCTTTGCTTCTCAAGCTTCGCTAATTAGTGGTTTGCTTTGGAACGAGATTTATTGCCCTTCATTGCCGTATTTCAGGCAATTTCCTTTAAAGAACAGTTGGTTGGTGTGCAGTTGGTGTGCGCAAACCAAAGGATGCAGTTAAGGAATGCGTGTAGTGCAATATATATAGTACAATATACAAACACAAAAACCGAAAATCTCGAAAAATAATTTCCAAACTTATAGCTCATTATTTACACAGCTACATTGTGAAGCAAAACATAAACACTCCAAACAGTTTATTCATTACAGCGCTAACTTTCGAGCGCCCACCAACAGCTAATCAGCTAGCGCGCTCGGGTTGCACTCATTTTACCCAGTTTGCAGTTTTGCCCTATCGAACTAACCACCCCAATCATCGACAGCAGCAGACCCAGCTTTCGTGTACTTTCGGTTATAAAGTGTAAGCAGTTTTTCCTCCGCTTTTTGGCTTGCTTTGGGTGCTGAAAATGCACCACACTTTTTGCCTTCCCATTTCATTTCACTCTGTTGGCCAACTACCCTTTCATTTTTTTGTCGTTGCTTCTCTCGATCGACTTTTGACTGGGATGACAGCGCGTTTGTTTGTGTGTGTGTCTGTGTAAGGGTTTACACCAAATACTACAACCGAGTGTAGATAAAGTGCACAAGTTCCAGTGAACGACATGACACCTCTTCCTCCTCTTTCGGCAGTTCTTTCCGCACTGTACCATTTTGCAAACATTTTCTAAATAATCGCTGAAAGAGCTCGAGGGAAGAGTTTTGCTTCGTTCATCCTGTGCATCTTTTTTTGCCAAGCCATTTCATTTTACAACGCTCCCTTGCCTTTCCCCTCCCTGAGAGTCGTTTCGGAAGAATTTTTAATTAGCCTCCACACTGTGTACGCAAGCGACGGTACATGACGCAACTGCCGGAATGGAGGGAAGGATTTGAGGATGTACCGTTTGAATTTATCATGAGTCAAACTTTCGACTCCAGCATCATCATCCAAACACCGTCAGCGCAAGGATACAAGCCGCATTTGCACTGATAGCGGGACAGCAGGTTTTGGGGAAAATGCTCAAACCGTCAACACTGTCCAGCAAAAAAAGGGAGTAAATAAGGCTAGCAAAGCGGGAACCAAGGATGGAAAAGGAGACTAAGCTTTATGATTGGAACTAAATCAAATTTTTCGAAACTACCCTGTTTCTCCGTTCACCAGCCTTCCATGTAATGAAACGTTTTTTTGCTGCCAAATTAGTACGAAACACTTTCGGGGAAGAGCAAAATGATGGGTAAAAAAGTTCACCGAGCAACCGGTCGATAATGGCTGCAGCGAATGGTATAAATTTGGTTGTTTACAGGTAGCATTTAATGAATTATCAATTACCGGCCCAAACTGAAAGCGTCTTGCCCACCAAACGGGCAACGCGTTTGCCCGTGAGCGAACGATCGCCGCGTTTCAGTGTAAAATGATTGCTTATGCATAAATAATCGTTACAGGCAGTGGAGCAGTTTGAACAAGAACTTATTGGTGTAATTTTTATTTTAAATAAGTCCGGTTAATGAACATATATTTTCAAAATTTTGTTTACTTTTCGAAATATTTATGACTGTCTGTTTTAAAACTCAATCACCAGCATTCTACTCAAACAATTCAACATTGACAAAAGTTTTGATTTGTGATATTTCAAATATTCTTTAAAAGCCTTTAAAAGACTGCTTTGACTGACACATTGCATACATTCAGGCGTATTTAATAAAAAGTGCAAAACAAGCATGGAAAATGCAGTCTGTCTGGCATCTGTAATTAAAGTAGTTGCTGCTTAACAATAGGCTTCGTAGCAAGGAATGTAAGCGATTGAGCAGTATTTTTCAATTGTAGCTATTTTGAATGTAACAACCGTTTTGTAAACAAGGATAAGGTTTGCAAGCAATTTGTAAACAATGATAAGTTGCGAAAAAATATGTTCAAAATACAACAAAGAACAAAAATCTAAAATAACTCTGACAATTGATAGGAATAAAAGCAAATACGCCCTTTGTTTGTAAAATCAAAAGAAATAGAAAACAACAAAAATACAATATAGAATAAAAAAACAACACCAAAAAGATAGAGGATCGCTTCAACTCGAGTGCAAATCAACCGTCAAACAATGCAAAACTAACACAGTTCACCGAAAACCAACACACCAAAAAGCTACAGAAACACAACAAGTTAGGGACAACAGCAAAAACATCTATTCCAGCTTATCAGCGTACGCAACGAGAAGAGTAGTGGGTGAGCAAAACAACAACAAAAAACAGCCAAATAATCATAACACAAAAGTTCCCTACAAAAGAAGAGAAGTGCGAGCAGAAAAAAAAACCAACAGACAAACGAGTCAAAACAGAGCGAAACGACAGACAAACAAACAAATTGCAAATTTAAAAAAAAAAAGAAAAAGTTTTAAAAACACACAGCCACACAAAAGTAAAGCAAAACGCCACACATGGAAACAGCAACAAACGACAGCAAAGCCGTGTGAACGTTGCCATCGCTCGCCTACCGGCTTTGGCGGTGAGATTTGATTCAATCTGTGCTGCGTGGCGGACAGGCCCGGCTCGACCGACTCGACGAACGACGAACGCCACTGGTTCCGAGACAATCGATGGTCGTACTGCTGTTGCTGCTGCTGCTGTTGTTGTCGATTTTGCTGAGGGTCCTGTTCATGGCGACCCCCCTGATGGTGTGCGTGCTGACGGTGCTGATGATGAAGCAGCGGCTGGTGGCTGTGGTATTCGATATGTTGCGATTGCTGGTGCCACTGTCGCTCCAGCAGCTGTTGTTGTCGATGATGATGATGATGGTGTTGTTGATGACGCTGCAAAAGTGAAACAAATGAGCCGTTCGGATAAAATCCCCATTTACGCAACAATAGAGGGAGCGGCCAACGAATCGCATAAACAAAAAAATAAAACGACAGTTGGACGCAGGTTGGGTAGAACGTGGTGGCCAGCGCAACCAAACGCCGCTGCTGCTGATCGCTAACTGTTTCGATGTCGATCGGAAAATGTCACATTGTCACCGTGTGTCCTGCAGCTTTGCGCTGTTTGTGTGAGTGTGTGTGCATTTATGTGTCCTCGTACCAGTTCCAGCTAACAAATGGATGCACACGAATCGATGCTGACAACGGGAATTGAAGCCGGAAAATTGATTGATTGTGCCATTAAATTGTATGCAGCCGTAACGCACGATACAATTTATCGGCACGTGGGCTCTCTGCCATTTTTTTAAACCCTTTTCTGCCATTGCTGGTGAGGCACTTTTCCCGATAAGGGGTGTCGGTTTTTGCTGTTGCTGTCATTCGCATCTAATAACCGCAAAGCCCCGAAAGACCACAGCACAGCATTCTGCACAGCAGTGCCGAGTGTCACTTCAACAGCGACCAAAAAACCCACACAGCGAGCGAGCTCAGATGGTCGCGTGATAATTTCCCATGCAAAACGCTGTGGCTGCTGCTGTGTAGTGAGATGATTTCCCGGAAGAGATTTTCTTTTCCCCTTCGGCACAAACGCATGTGTTTTTAATTAATTTTCTTCTCCACCTCGGCGACGCCAGCAGATCGCCCCGCGCCCGCACCAACCGAGTGAAATTGTTGCGACGGGATTTAAATCTCAACGGGGTGTGTGTAATTTTCAACAGAGGACAACCGTTACACATACCGCTTTATTATCGATTCAATTGCTATTGCTGCAGTGGTAGAGCAGTTTGCAGTGCAGCGGAGGGAAGTAAAGGTGTTGCACGGTAAATTATAATGATCGTAGGGCCCCATTTATCATCGCCCGGTGGCAATCGCGCGCGGGATTGATTCCAATTGTTCATAATTGATGATAATGCTACCCTTTTCCGATATGGGTGGCACTGTTTTTATATAAACGGTCAGCCGACATACCGAGGCCATACCGAGCTGTGCTTACGAACATACCAATCAGGATACGTACGATAGCTGTGCATTTCCGCAGCGGATTGAAACAGGATCCGTACGTTTATGCAATTACCAATAGAGCATAGATTGGCTGGTCGCTTTAGACAAATGCATCCGGTTTTTATTAAAATTATTTGCTGATGAGCGTGGTGTGTTATTGTTTAATGATGTGATAAAATTCCTGCTGTGGTGTACATAAATTACATGCATTCATCACTATTCCAGCAATCTTTTGATGACAGCTACTAACAGTGTGCTAAAACTGCTTAGTTTAGCATCTTTTATTTTTTGGATATTATTAAATATTCAAAAAAAAAATTAAACGAAACTAAAACTGCTGCAAAACAGAGGAATAATCGCAACCTGAAGGTCTAAGTTGTCCATCTAAAGATTCACTTTAGTTTTAACTGAACATTACTGAAGCAAGTTTGTTCGAAGGGTTTGTACAGGGTTGATTATATATCAATATAAAATAAATGTTGATGTAATGTATGTACAGTCAGTCCAAAAAGTATTCGTCTAGCTGAATATTTTACAGAAAAAGGCGAATTATGGCCGCAATACGTATGGGGCGATAAAAGTATTGATGA
>VTWG01000374.1:0-23757 GCA_008817895.1 Anopheles fontenillei
TTAATTCATAGCCTAACTTGCGGGTGTGTTCTGCCTATCTCAAAATCCAACACACATATTTAGTATTAGCTGGCTCTTCGATCTTTTCTCCTCAACGTATTTAATTGCTTTAAAGCTTATTTTTCCTGGTGAAGCTCAGCAAAACTTTGGCGAAGAACAAGATACAATAATCCCGTTTAAATTGCCGATGTAACTTGACGACTGTCAGCAAAGTGCTACACATGATACAAAAGGCACAAAAAACGACCAATTTAAATCCATGCTGCTGGACAGAAGCGATAGAAGTTATGCTGTCTGTAGCACACACAAAAAAACGCAACGAACACGCGCAACGTAAAAGTTTTTTAATTCCCCTCGTTGCCAAATCCAGAAAATAAACCGTACGCCGGCTAGAGTTCATCCATAAAACCGATTTTACCGCTTGTTTCGCTGAGCTCGTGCTTTAGTGCTGCGCCGAATTTGCCGCAGGACACATGCCGTCTGCTTTATACATGCCGTCGTCTACCATTGCTGGCCCGGCGGGCAATACAGAAGCAAACATGGGGAGGACAAAAACCAAAAAAAAAAAAAAAACAAACATCCAAAGTAAGTCGCTACCGCACCGAACGGAATCAAACTTCAATTACATACCGTACCTTGCTACCTGGCGGAAAATGCTTTGAACTTTAGCGTCTCGAGCTTTGTCGTGCGTTTGGGCGGGCTTGCGAGGGGTTTTTTTGGGCTACATCAGCACACTGGTGGGAGAGTAATTTCTTCAGTGAAATATTCCATAAATTTGCATTACATTCGATGCTTTCGGTATCCGTACACCGCGACCAAGACAGAACGACAAAACACACCCATCGGCTCGCACGACCAGCGAAGCGTGAAAGTTGGTGGTTTGGTGTGTGTGTGCTTTTTCTTTTCCTTTTCGTTTGTAAAGCTTGAGAAGCACCCTGTGGAGCTGAATGCTCGAATGTGTATGAGTATAGCTAAAGCCTGTCAGCGGTGGTCCGGTTCCGGTACGTTCTGTCCGACTTGGTTCCGTTCGCTTGCGTGTGGTGCAAACATTTTGCCGATTGATGAGTTTCCCCCTTGCTTAAGAAGCAAAAGCAAACGATCGTATTGCATTGGTGAGTCTTTATGTATGCAGACAAGGGCAATAATCGGCGTCCTGAAGCGGATGCAGCAGAAAGTTTTAGCCCATTAAATGGTTCAGCTTCTACTGCGCCGGGCGTTAAAGTACCGCCTCGCAGTGAAGTGGTTCGTTGTGGTCGAAAAGTTCATACTCAAACCTCAGGCTCAAAGCCCGAAAAGTGTGCTTTGGTGACCCATTTTTGGTGGTGGGACAAGCAATGGGACGGTCAGTTGAGTGGAATGTAGAGACAACATTCCTTCCGAATTTGGGGGTGTTACGGGTCGTTGCCTTGCTCGGACGCTTTGTGCCCGTGCGCGGGGAAGCGGTGCAAAAGCAAACGGATGCGTGACGGAAGCGAGCGACGGAAGGCAATGCCGGAAAGGAGACGAAAATGAATCGTTTCGCAACGGAGGTTTGAAGTATGTTTTTTCCCCTCTTTTTTTTGTTGGTGCAGAATGTCTTATGGCATTTTTGCGACACTGAACACATGTCTGCTCTGTCCTGTCCTGTAGATGTGTGTGTGCATGCGTGTTATTTCCAGTTGACCATAAATCATCGAATTGAAGATATCGGAGCTGTACGCTTGACCGCACAACAGCCATGGAGAACGGAGAACGGGATTGTATTTTATTTTGCTCTTTAAAAGTTAAATATTTTTTCAATGTGATCTAAACACGCCTGAATAAGCGGCAGCATCCAAAGCGCCTGAATGTATGCAATGAGGTGCAGTGCATTAGACATCAATCTAGAAGTGTTCGTTTTGTTGATTCGTCTTTCTTTAGAACTGAACATAATTATGAGATTACGGGGCAGTTGTGGCACAATAGATAACAATGAGATAACAGAAATATTATAAATATTTTAAATTGATTTTGCATTGAATATAGCTTTATGTGTTTCCTTTGCGTAAACATTCAAATTTAGCGGTTAATTCACTACAATGCTTGAGAAGTAAGTTTATCACAAATTATGCTGGACTTTTGTATGTAATTCAGAGTAAATAGATGCAAATTGCAATATATCAGCTTTCAGTACGTATACGTATTTTATCCAATAAATAATAGAAATTTCCGTTCACCTTAACTCGATCAATAACACTACGTTTACGGGCGTCTATTCTGTTTGAGGTAACTTTAGTTATATCACTTATACAGATTTTTTTTAAAATGATTTTTATGATTAAAATTCTTTTTCACTCCTATATTAACCGTTGTAGGAAAATTCGGTTCGGTCCCGTGGTACAGTCGTCAACTCGAACGACTCAATAACATGCCCGTCATGGGTTCAATCCTAGAATGGACCGTCCCCCCGTAGCAAGGATTGACTATCCGGCTGCGTGGTAATGAATTAAGTCTCGAAAGCCTGTATAGGCTAGTGATGTACTGTATGGAGCGCACCCACGACTCCGATCCGACTCCGACTATTGTTAGTTCGATTCCGACTCCGGCAAAATGGAACTACTAGATCCGCCCGGAGTCGGAGTCGTTCGGAGTCGTCGGAAGTCGTCCGGAGTCATCTGGAGTCGAACGACTCCGAACGACTCCAAACGACTCCGAACGACTCCGGATGACTCCGAACGACTCCGAACGACTCCGACTCCGGGCGATTCCGGACGACTCAGAACGACTCCGAACGACTCCGGATGACTCCGGATGACTCCGACTCCGGGCGACTCCGGGCGACTCCGTACGACTCCAGACGATTCCGAACGACTCCGAATATTGCAGCGCGGACCTACCTTCCGGAGTCGATTCCGAATTTATCGGAGTCGGATCGGAGTCGACTCCGGATTTTTGCCAACTTTACCCATCACTAGTATAGGCCGGCATGTCCGCGTAGGACGTTACGCCAAATAGAAGAAGGAAAAATGGTACAATTAAACTAAATATACTAGACGCAGTCAAGCCATCCGTCAATTTGACGGGTTTCTCATAGATAGTAATAATAATTAAATCAAAGGTTTATTGTCGTATTTCAGTTCAAAGTTTAAATTCCGTTGAATTGACGGGCTTCGTAAACCTAGTCTTAAGCTGAATATTAAACTTTAATGCTCAAATTCATAAATATTTGTTTTTTATTGATTTTAAATTTATTCTTTGGTATGTCCATAAAGCCCTATCTTCCCATACCGTAGATAGTATTTTGTTTATTTTGATACGTGCATGTACGTGTTGGTGGCCTGCATTCCTTCTGCTCTATCAGTAGGTGTGCAGTCGACCCGGGTGTGATCTATCGATCGTAACGAAACAAACAACGTAAACACAATACAATGCCAAACCGAAGAGCAAGTGTACACAATCTCATTTCTCCCCATTTCTTTCACTCTCTTCCTCACTAGCTGAACCACAACGACTGAAACTGCAGGGTGCATCTTTCACTCAAACACACACACAAACCACACGTATGGTAAACGGTATGGCGTGTGATTAAATTTATTCAAAATCTCTGCTCGCTGCGCTCGGTTCGCTGCACCGTTTAAACCCGCACCGGATAAAAATCAAACCCCGTTCAAACAAGGGAAAGGTGATAGTTGATTCCGGCATTTGCATAAATCATTCGCCAAGGTACGTGACTTACACCGCCGCCAGCGCCAAATGGTGAACCAACAGCGGCAGCCAATCTGCGGTGCATCATGGTGGTGGCTTCCCATTATGCTACTGCTAGCAATAAGTCAAACCACCGACGCGACACCGCCCTCCAACGGCGACTGGTGGCAAAGGACGGTATTCTATCAGATCTACCCGCGCTCGTTCATGGACTCGAACGGGGACGGGGTGGGCGATCTGCCCGGCATAACGAGCCGGTTGGAGCATCTCAAGGATGCCGGCATTGGTGCGACCTGGCTATCGCCCATCTTCCGATCGCCGATGGTTGACTTCGGGTACGACATTGCGGACTATACCGCCATCCAGCCGGAGTACGGGACGATGGAGGACTTTGAGGCGCTGCTGGCGGAAGCGAAGCGGCTCGGCATCAAGATCATCCTGGACTTTGTGCCCAACCATACGAGCGACCAGTGCGAATGGTTCCGGCGGTCGGTGGCGCGCGAACACCCGTACACCGATTACTACGTGTGGCAGGATGGGCGCGTCGACCCGGACGGTAATGGGACGGCTCGTTTGCCACCGAACAATTGGGTAAGTTTGTCTGTTCGCTGCACACTCCAACGGATCGAGAAAAAAAGCTCTCCTGTTCCTTTATCTAACCCTACTGCTACTCCAGCAATCGGTATTCTACGGCTCCGCCTGGACGCTGCATCCGGACCGCGGTCAGTACTATTTGCATCAGTTTACCGCCCAGCAGCCGGATCTGAACTTTCGCAACCCGGCCGTGGTGGAGGAGATGCGCGAGGTGCTGCGGTTCTGGCTGCGCAAGGGTGTGGCCGGCTTTCGCATCGATGCCGTTAATCATCTGTTCGAGGCGGACGGCTTTCCGGACGAGCCGGAAACGGGCACGGACCGGGATCCACTGTCCTACGGCTTTACGCACCACATCTACACGAAGGATTTGGTAGGGCATCGGGTGCTTGCCTGTAACAAGTCACGATTCCACAGTTCAGTGGTAACTTTAAGCTTGCAAATCGCTTACTTAGTTCATGTTTCTTGCACTACTTCCAGCTCGAAGACTACGATATGGTGTACCAGTGGCGAGCGCTGCTGGACGACTGGAGCCGCGAGCATGGAGGCGACGCTCGCATCATAATGACCGAAGCGTACGCCAACATTACCTTCACCATGAAGTACTACCACGCGGAGGAGGAGGACGACCAAGCGGACGGTCAACCGCGAGCTGCTGCGGGTTCACACATGCCCTTCAACTTTCTGCTCATCACCGACCTGAACCGTGACTCCAGTGCGCAGGACTTTGTGTACACGATACAGAAGTGGCTCACGTACATGCCGCGGGTGGGGGCCACCGCCAACTGGGTGCTGGGCAATCACGATCAGCCGCGCGTCGGCACCCGGTACGGGGCGGAACGGATCGATGCGATCCACACGCTGCTCCTGACGCTGCCGGGCATTGCCGTCACGTACTATGGGGAGGAAATTGGCATGGTGGACAACCCGGATGCGATCAGCAGTGGTGGTGGTGGTGGCGATTCCGTCACCGGTGCCAGTGATGCATTCATCGTGTTTTCACGCGATCCGGAAAGAACGCCGTTCCAGTGGGACGGTACGGCGAATGCGGGCTTCTCGAGCGGCCCAACGACTTGGTTGCCGGTGCATCCGAACTATCGCGAGTTGAATTTGGCTGCACAGCGGCTTGCTGAGCGGAGCCATTACAAAACGTACCAGTCGCTGGTGGCGCTGCGTGCTCACGAAACGTTCCGGAAGGGTTCGATTCATCTCGTGCCGTACTCGAGCAGTGTTGTTGTGTACGTGCGTGAGCTAGCGGAGGCTGACACCTTCGTGGTGGTGATCAATTTGGTTGCGGGTGAGCGTACGGTGGATTTGGTGGCGGTGTTTCCGAAGCTTTCGGCCGAGCTTACGGTCGCTTCGAGTGGTTCCGCGTCAAACTATCGAGTGGGGTAAGTAGCAAGGGCCGCCGTTTCGAAGTGAATGGGGAGTTCAATATTTAAACATTCTGAATGTGTTTTCTGTTTCGATTCCTTCCATTTCCTTTAGAGATATCGTGCAAGCGGACAAGCTGATTGTGGGAGGATACGATGGACTGGTCCTACGAAGCGTGCCACTGCTGTCCAGGTAAATCATAGATTAGCTGCCGCGTAATGTTACTATGTTGTCCGTTACAGAGTGTGAGAAAAGCGAACATGAAATACACAGACATCGAAGTAATGCACACCTTGTTATTTGTGTACGTTGTGCTCAGCCATACGTGGTTAAAATGGTTTGGCCCTTCGGCTAATGAAGTTTTGCGATTACAGTTAAAAATCACACACTCCTAATTAAATTTCCAAGCGTGCCGGTTGCCGTGTTCGGTTGATTACATTGTACCCTGCAGGTTGCAAAGTTTTATTGAATTTGTTTGAAAAATAAAAACAAAACTGTATATAAACACACACACAAGCCAGTGGCAGTGTTGGCGAGAGCATAAAGGTGAACATTTTGGCTAAACAAAACAGTAACAGTGTTAGATGGTTAGATGGTTTGAATTAGAAAAGTTTCCGATTCAAACCATGTTTCCCCTCTTTACCTCTCTCTGCCTCTCTCTCTATGCTGGTCTGCTTTTTCCTTTACGCTCAAGGGGCAACTCGTTCGTGACTTTTCAATAGCAAAAATTGAGTTTAAAATTATGAGTTTATGTTGACCTTTGAAATGGTTCAGTTAGAAAGCTTGACGTGTTGGTTTGGTTTGGTTTGCGTTGGTAAGTGCTGCGGGCAGGACTGCATGTACCATTAGGAAATTAAAAGTTTATAGTGCTGTGGGATGGTTTTGTTTTAGAGAGGTTTTCATGCACTACAGGTAAAACGCAGTTATTTAGTCGAAATTAGACATATTCGAACAGTCACGTAATGGAATGTAATGTTTAAAATATAAATACTAGCTTATTATTGTGTTATTTGAATTCATAATAATTGATCATTAAAACAAGAATTTTATTGTGAACAGTTGTATTATTTGGTTAGTTAGAGGAAACCTCTGCTGCATCGTTTCTTATATTATATGTTGTGTTGAATGTTAATAACTTTAAAAAAGTAATATGAATTGAGTATTACTGTGTTATTACTTGATCATATCAAACTTTGACGGAGTCAGAAGTGTCTGCATCTTATAGTTGTCGCCGGTCAACTTTGGCTTTAAAGCAAACATTTTTTACCTCCAAAGCATATGTTTGTATCAGAAATCTCAACAATTTAGTTGAAACCATTAAACATGTAGGTGACATCTCAGCAAACATGTGATAACTTGCATGACTCTTTACAACAGTATTAGAGCAGCCTGTAATTTGATTCTTTGTTAGTTAACTTATAAAGGCCGGGCTACATTGATCGTACTCTCTGGTGTAATTTTGATTTTCACTAGCGCACCTGGCGGCGGCTGACCGAAGCTTTTTTTGGTCATCGAGGGAATGGTCGTGCCGGATCTCAAAATTAAGTTGTTTTTCCATCGTTTTTTGCCATGAAAATGGATGCAATGCGTACAGGACATGTGCATCTACCTTTTACTAAACCTTTCTTGTCCAAATTAGGTTAAAAACATGGAAAAATTACATATTTTTTTAAGCGGCTCCAAATTGTTTGGAAAAATGCTTAGGTCAGCTGCCGCCAGGTGCGCTAGTGAAAATCGAAATTACACTGCGGAGTACGATCAATGTAGCCCGGCCTTAATAAATTTCCTACGCTAATTCCTACGCTAATTCCTGCGCCGAGTTCCTATACTATTTCTTATTCGCTTAAGAAACACCTAAACCATTTACCATCGGGTATAGTTTGTCGACAGCAACTAGAATTGTAAGGGTTCCAGACCCGAACCCATAAAATACACTAAATCGAGAACTATTTCTGGATCAGTATAGGCTCATGATCGGTTCCAGGACCAGTATGGGTTCATGATCGGTTCCAGGATTAATATGGGTTATAGATAGGTACTAGAACCGGTATGGATTCAGGATAGGTTCTAGGGCAGGTGTGAGTTTATGCTACGGTCCAGTGCAGGTATTGGGTCATGAAAGGTTCCAAGGCCTGCATCAGTTTCAGTACCGTTATGTGTTCATGATAGGTTCCAGGGCAGGTCATTAGGTCATAAGGTTATGTACACTTCTTGAATCAGAAAAGGTGATGTATTGATGTCAGAACCAGTATGGGTTTGGTTTTGGTTTTAGGTTTCTTACGGGGTGTTCATAAGTACTTAATTTGAATTGGGTTTCGTGACCATTGTTTTTGGCGGATCTTTGAAATGTATTTGGGTAGCCCTATCATCTAGCCAAATTACCTAGTTATTTCAAAACATTGAACCTTGCAAAACATTCAAACCAAAGCAATTGACAGTCAAGTAACGTTGTTCAAAATCCATAGTGTATGTGTTAATTTGAGTAATTATGATTATTTCCATTAAGAATAGTTATGGCCATTTCAACAAATCGTTCAGCATGTCAAACGTCAGATTACTCAATCAAATGGTTTCGCTATTTTTACAGCCCAAAATCACTTTTCTCACAGCTGACCGGTACTGCATCTTGAAAAATCCAATGGCCTTCACTACATCCAATTATTCCATATGCCGTATGGCACGCTCGAACCGCGTCACGGTGCTTCATTAATCTCACTCAACAAAAATTAATGATCGTATTAATTGGACCATTTCATTCTGCAGCTGTTGCTAGGCACGGCTGGAACCTAACTTCTTTCAAAACGTTAGAACAAAGCTCCGAAGAAATACTATACAACAAACGAGCAGCGGCGCCATGACTCGTAGTGGGCTGGAAAAATATATAAAGCATGACATTTTCATTACTGTCCCCCCGATCCTGCCCGCTACGAGACGGAACCGAGGGATCTCTTCTTTCTTCTCGTTAATCTAGGGAAGTTTCAAGTGCTTGCTTGGCTATTTAAAAAAGAGAAATTCCGCCACACCGTTGTTCTTTTCACAGTGACCAAGCACACCGACCATGGTGTATGCTGGTGGTGCCCGTTTTCCAATTTGCCTGCCGGTTGAAACAAGACACCGTCGGTCTTGGTGCCCACTTACTCAGGGTCATACACCTGAGACAGAGACACTAACACGTGTGTATGCAAAGGACACATCTGGATGGGTACCCGGTGGATCACAACGGGGACAACTCGAAGGGCGAAGCAAAGGGTGTGCTTTAATTAAAAAGTGAAGCTTCACTTTCTTTGCAAATGGTGCCGAGTTTGGGGGATTTCGGTAGCGGGGTTCACACTGTTCAGGGTCACTTTGCTAGCGCGTGCCCTTATCATCCATCATTTTATGGAGCATTACTTTGTGCACACATTCATTCCGCTGCTCAGTGTGTGTGTGTGTCGTTTCTGTGAGTTGTTTAGAACTATGAAAGAGGACAATAAAATGCTATCTTTTCGTTCATTTCTGTTGTGCGAGTGGAAGAACCTGCCACTTCACAGCGGGATTACGCTTGCCTTCCATTTTGTTTTTACATATTCGTGTTTTGTTGTGCTGGTTTTAAATTTCTCTTTCCTTTCTCTCTCTTTCTCTTCCTCTTTCTTTCTCTGTGCTTCTCACTCTTCCTATTGCCATACCTCATCATAGAGCACAGCGAAACCTCGATAGGGAGCGGCACCCAACGGCAGCCAGCGTCTGGAGTGCGGTAAAGGACGCTGCAGTAATTGCGTCTATCATAATTGCGCTCGGTTCCAGCTACTACGGGCTGCGGGCACCATGGCAAAGCGTGGCAAGTGGACTGGCCGAGGGTAGTTTAAAAAAATAATGACATCCACAAGCGGCCGCCAGGGACAGCGGCGCATTAACGATGGTTCGGGAAGGACGGACTGCTTTCGTGCGCCGGGCGCAGGCAGGACTAGGGAGAGGGAGATTCAAACACGGAAAAGGACGACGTCATGGCACACTTTCATGCGAAG
The DNA here is from genome assembly GCA_008817895.1 of Anopheles fontenillei. Lineage (NCBI taxonomy): Eukaryota > Metazoa > Arthropoda > Insecta > Diptera > Culicidae > Anopheles > Anopheles fontenillei. Next base: position 9,633 of record VTWG01000374.1, read on the forward strand.
AAGTCTTACAATTCAAATTACGGTTAATTTCTTTCCTTCACAGCGCAGCGCAGTAGGCCCCGAGGAGTAGTGTTTGCGTATTTGTTAGTGTTTTGCGTGTGATTTTGAGTGTGTTTGGTTAATTGCACAATAATTTAGTTGAATTTATACCTTTCTGCAGTGTGATTTGTGTGAATAAATGAATTTCTTTGAAGGCAAAATATCGTAGTAAAAACCCAAATATTTTCAATTTAATATTTTTTTTCGGGTGTATTCTATATTTCAGGTCCCAGATCCTTACCCATTAATTCTACCTTATTATTAAATGATAATCTTGCTTAATGAAAAGTTTGTGTTTGTGGTGCTGTGAGTTGTGGGTATGGAGATTGCCGAAGTGTCTAGACAAAGACAAAGCCAAAACAAACCGTTTTAGCGTAATTGCTTTATCAAAACACGTCTAATTAATCAAAAGGCAATGACTGATTTGATCCCCCGCTACACACCCTGGGGCAACCACGCAAGCCCCTGACCTGAGGATGAATTATGTCACCAAGATTATTCAATAAACAAAAGCTAGCCCCCACCGGGTTCGCGAAAGTTCCCCACTGGACGGGTGGCATTACCATTGTCCTGGCTGTTGCGAAATGGCTCCGCTCGCGCGCAAAACTGGTGCCGAAACAGAAGTGTGTCTTCAATTATCGCACGATAAGAGGTCATGCCGAAACGTGTCTTATCGCTTTGATTGATTATAGACACTCTCCCCTCCCCCTCTGACCCCCCATACTTCTATCTCTTTATTTGTTTCTATTTTGAAGTGGCTTGCGCTAATTTGCACCGAAGTGGGCAATCAATGAGTGTGGGCAAGCAAACCGAGCTGTGTTTGATTGTAAAACATCTTGTCAACAATTAGTGCGTTCGCGATTACAGAATGTAGCTGGTGGCGATGGTGTTTAGTGAATTTGCACTGTGGTGTGGTTTTGTTGTTCCTGTTGTTGCAGTTGCGGATGTCAAGGTTGTGCCCTTCCGCTCCAAGCCCGATCGAAACTGGAGAACGTGACGGGAAATTATCAGGCACCGGGAACGTGAATCAATGAAGGCGGTCCGATAAGATATGGTGTGAGCTAGGGCTTAATCTGATATCGGAGGAAATTGAACCTTAAATCGGAATTTTAACAACCTAATTGATTCAATCAAAAAGCGTTTAAGATGCCAATTGAGAATGAATCATTTATTTTAAATAGTCTATATAGTAAAGGAATTGTTTATGTTATTAATCGTATACAGAACCTCAAGGATCGTCATTCAATCCAACATTTACATACAATATGAATAGAGATTTTAATAAGCACTATGAAAGAAAAGCGGCATGTGGAAGATAAGAAATAATAAGGTTTATTAGAATATTACCATTGACGAGGACAAGTCAGTGTAAGATCGTGTTGAAAGGCGTCCAAAACGGCTAGCTTTATCCAGGAGCCAACGCTGTTAGAAACGCTCTGTTTGCGAGATGCGAACGATCGGTTATTCATAAAGTTCTTCCTTGTATACATTCTTCCTCTCTTTCTTGATTGGATTTAAGATTATTACGAAGAAGTTGATGATGAGATGGAGCAACAGGCGAAGCGGTGGAAATGTACTTGGACGAACTTGGAAGAATTGGTAGAGATGAACGTTTGTTATCCGGACCTGTCACCTATCAATCGACGTTGGTTTCTTCTGAGCAGTAGATGTTTCATCAGAACAAGTGGCTAAAGGTGCTGATGAATAAAAAAAACTCTATTTCGACGAAAAACGATGTCTTGTTCTTATAACAAGTTCTGGACGTCCATCGTGCCATAACGCTACCTAATGAGACATCGAATCAATCAGTAGCTGGTCCATTCCAGTAGCCCACGAGAGCTCGGCGTGTGCTAATTTATAATTCAATAATTAAATGAAGCAACTTTCTTCTTCTTCTACCTCTCCCAAAGAGGATAGAACGTCTAATCCGTCCTTTAGTATTAATCACCCATCACATCGAACCATCACCTCCATCGTTTTCAACTCTGGAACGGAATCACGAAAACGGGCGAAACATTATTGGACGTGTACCTGTCACAGAGCATCCAATTTGGCGATAAGCTTTTGGCACGTTTCCAACTATTTGACGTCCACCGGGAAACCATACCTCCCCCCCCCCCAAAAGGGAAATGTGGTTGTATAAATAGCATGCCCAATTCCCGGGAGAATAAAGGTACAATTTCCCTACAGCAGGTGAAAGTAAAGCTTCCCGTCGGGCACGCACATGAAGCTCGCACTGCTCGTGCTAGTGCTGGTCGGTACGGTAGCCGTCCCGGCACGCTGCCAGGTACGGACGGACAGCGGAACGACCGTGCATCTCCCACGACAGGACGTACTTGTTCACGCCGGTTGGTGGGAATCGGCCGTTCTGTATCAGCTGTTACCCCGCTCGTTTCACGACAGCGACGGCGATGGAAGTGGCGATCTGCGTGGGCTGCTGGCACGGTTCGATCATCTGATCGAGCTGGGCGTGACGGGCATTTGCCTGGGCCCTGTGTTTCGCTCACCGATGCGTGACGGTGGGTACGACGTTTCGGACTACCGTGACATTGATCCGCTGTACGGTTCGATGGGCGTGCTGGAGGAGCTGCTGGAGCGGGCGCATGCCGCCGGCCTGAAGGTGGTGCTCGATTTTATCCCCAATCATACGAGCGAACAGCACGATTGGTTCCAGAAGAGTGTGCGGAAGAGCGAACCTTATCGGGATTATTATATCCTGCGCGGTGGCGTTGAGGAGGACAAGAAGGAGGACGATGGTAAGGAAGACGGCGTGCCAAACAATTGGGTAAGTAGCAATGGGCGACGGTTTGACGGTGCGTGAGTGTTGTCTGTTGCAACGCTTCGGTTTACGGTCGACAGCAATCACTGTACCATCGGGCGGCTTGGAGCAGGAACGTGCGCGGTTCCGAGTACTATCTGCATCAGTTCGACACGACCGAGCCGGATTTGAACTACCGCAACGCGAAGGTACGGCAAGAGATGGAAGATGTTATGCGGTTCTGGCTGGATCGGGGTGTTGATGGGCTGCGGCTGATGCAGGTCAACCATCTGTACGAGGATGCGCAGCTCCGCGATGAACCATTAATAGATCAGAAAGGTTCACTCAGCTACGAAAACATGAATCACCTACACACAAGAGATTTGGTGCGTAATTGGGTGCGTTGTTGGATGCGGATTTGGTTCGTCTAACAACGTTTTTCCCCGCTTGCAGCTCGACAACTACATCCTTACGTTCGATTGGCGCACACTGTTCGATGAGTACACGCAGGCGAAGGCGGAGGGTGGCAAAGACCACACCAAGCTTATGATAACGTCCGCCTATACCGGTAGCCTCGACGGTACGCTCAAGTGGTTCGGCATCGGGAACCGGTCCGGTGCACACATCGCTCAAAACTTTGGTCTGCTGCGGGAAATTACGCCCAGCTCGCGGGCGGAACAGTTCCAGCGGGTAATCGACGGGTGGCTGAACGGGTTGCCCCCGAACGGTGTCGCTAACTGGGTGCTGGGCAATCAGGACTATCGTCGCGTTGCGTCGCGCTTTGGCCGGGAGCGGGCAGCCGGACTGGCGATGCTTTGCTTCACCCTGCCGGGGACGATTTTCGTGTACTATGTAGGTGGTTATTGAAGTGTGTGTGTGGGTGCGTGGTTCAAGAAGTGGTAGCCTAATTAAGGAACTACTTTCCAGGGGGAAGAGATCGGCATGGAAGACAATGAAGCCATCAGCTGGAAGCAGACGCAAGATCCGCTCGGCAACACGAACGGCACGGTGTATCAGCAGTATTCCCGTGACCCGGCCAGAACACCGTTCCAGTGGGATGACAGCAATGGGTGGGCAGGATTTTCCAAGACACCAAAGAAAACGGACCCATGGCTGCCGGTGCACCGCAACTATGGTGTGCAAAATTTGGCTCAGGAAAAGTCATCCAACCGCTCGATGTTCCAACTGTACCGGCAGCTAATAGCATGGCATCAACAATCCGTCACACTGCGCTACGGTTCGTACCAGTCGTTCGTCCTGCCGGACAACGTGTTTGCGGTGCTGCGTTCGCTGCTCGGGGAGAAGGAGTACGCGACGGTGCTGAACCTGAACTCGCACGCTGTGACGTTCAATGTGAGCCGGGTGCACAAGCACGCGAGACGAGCGAGCGTAGCGTTTACATCGCTCGAGGGAGCGCACACAGTAGGCGAATCTTTGCAAGACATCGGCAACGTGGCGCTTGATGCTTATGAAACAGTTGTTTTGGAGCTTTCGTGTGGTATGGCTTGGAGACGAGCATTCAAAAGCTTAATGGTGGTAGCTATTGTGGGGTTAGTGTGCTCGAATTGGGTGCGATTGAAGTGAAGTAAGGAAGATTAAATTCACCACAAAAATAGACAAAGAACTTGCCAAATTCATCACACGCTACAAATGACGCTAGCAATGCCGTACAAATCACATGCAACTGATCTAATCAATACAGAGAGAGAGAGAGAGCGCGAGAAGACCGGATTTTGATAACGTTTATTTATTGGCCGTTTCCGAAATCCATCCCTCGTATGCCGATGATACGATGACTCAAGGTAAGCTTGGTTTGGTGCACTTCAAGTGCTCTTCAATGCGAACGAATGAACGAAATATCGATAACCCGACCAGCGTTGTCCATCAAAACCCGGCGCACGGAAGCTACCAGATATTGGCAGCAAAAAGGTTTTTGTTGTTTTGTTAGGTTCTCTTTTGGTGGGAAACACCTTACCCCTTTTTTGCTATCATATCTCGCCGTAGAAGACTCGCTCCCATCCATTGGCCATTGGTTATCAGTCCCTATCACTTCGCTCGATAGCGCACACGAGCGCGATTTCGATACGGCACCTCGCATCAGCGCTGGAGCCTATAAAACGATTGCCCAACAACTGAACGGCATTGATTGCGTGTCGAGCGGCACGAGTGTGCAGAGAACGAGTGAGTGAGTGATGCGTATTGCAGTGAGTGCACTAGTGCTGGCAGCCGTTGCGCTGCTGGCGACGGTTAGTGGCAAGTCGGCAACGGCTGGCCGACAGCACGACCACAGCGCCGAACTGGACTGGTGGGAGTCGGGCGTGTTTTACCAGATCTATCCGCGATCGTTCAAGGACAGCAATGGGGACGGTGTGGGCGATCTTACCGGCATTACGGAGAAGCTGGAACATTTGGCCGATCTTGGTGTGACTGGGGTGTGGCTGAGTCCGGTATTTAAATCACCGATGGCGGACTTTGGGTACGATATTTCGGATTTCCGCGATGTGGATCCAATCTTCGGCACTATGGCCGATTTGGACCGTATGGTGCAGAAGGCAAAGACGCTCGGTATTAAGGTGATTCTGGACTTTGTGCCGAACCATACGAGCGACGAGCACGAGTGGTTTGTGAAGTCGCTGAACAACGAGGGAGACTACCGGGATTACTATGTGTGGCGCAACGGTGTGAACGGTGGAACGCCCAACAATTGGGTAAGTTGGATAGGCTCTTGAGCCGATATGCTCCAATGTACTAATGCTTTCGTTTCTGATTCCGTTAGCAATCCGTGTTCCATACGCCCGCCTGGACGCAGCCCGCCGGACAAACGCAGTACTATCTGCACCAGTTCGACAAGAAGCAGCCGGATCTGAACTACCGCAACCCGAAGGTGAAGCAGGAGATGGCGGACATGGTCCGCTTCTGGCTGGACAAGGGCATCGACGGGTTCCGCATCGATGCGATCAACCACGTGTACGAGGATCCCCAGTTCCGTGACGAGGAGCTGATCGATCCGAAGGGTGAGCTGATCTGGGAAAACCTCGACCACAAGTACACGCAGAACCTGCCCGAGTGCTACGATCTCATCTACGACTGGCGCGATGTGTTCGACCAGTACAAGGCGGCAGACAATGTGACGCGCCTGATGATGACGGAAGCGTACGCAAACCTCGAACAGACGATGCTCTGGTACGGCAATGCGAACCGCAAGGGCGCTCACATGCCGTTCAACTTCGCCATGATCAACCGGCTGTCGAAGGATTCGCGCGCCAACGACTTTAAGGTGGTGATTGACGAGTGGCTGAACGCGATGCCGGCCGGCGCCCGGGCGAACTGGGTGCTGGGCAATCACGATCGTCCGCGCATTGCCTCGCGGTACGGGCGCGATCTTGCCTCGAGCCTGGCCGTGCTGGAGATGACACTCCCCGGCATTGCGGTCGTGTACTATGGTGAGGAGATCGGTATGGAGGACAACCGGGACATTACGTTCGAGGAGACGCAGGATCCACAGGCCGCCAACACGAACCCGGACGTGTATCAGCAGTTCACGCGCGATCCCGTCCGCACACCGTTCCAGTGGGATGCAACGGCGTACGCTGGGTTTACGGTAGCTAGCGCCCAGAAGACGTGGCTGCCGGTACATCCGAACTATCGGGAGGTGAATCTGGCCGCCCAGAAGGCAGCGAGCAACAGTATGTTCAAGCTGTACCAGCGGCTGATCAAGCTGCGCAAGGAGCACACGTTCATGCACGGTGATTTCGAGTCGAAGGTGCTGCTGAACAATGTGTTTGGCTATACGCGCACGCTCGAGGGCGAGCAGTCGTACGCGGTCGTGGTCAATCTGAACGATAACGATGTGAATGTGAACCTGCAGGAGCTGCACGAGGACATTGACACGGCCCGGGTGGCGCTTACGTCGCTCGACGCTCGCATGAAGGAGGGCGACGAGGTGACGGAGGTGTTCCATGTCGTGCTTGGTCGGTACGATGCGGTCGTGTTCGAGATCGCGTCGTCGGCCAGTGCGCTCGGTGCGTCGATGGTGATGCTGCTGGTGGCAGCGGTGCTGCGATCGCTCTTCTAAGTCATTTTTCCTGTACTTTTGTTCTCTTCTGAACCAAAACCTCGTAGTGTAATGTAATTTATTCGATAAAGAAACGAATGTGTCGATGAAAAACTATGTGATTCTGGGTTGTGTTTTTCTTTATTCGCTATAAAATTTAGCTAGGATATCCTTTATTTAAGATATTTCTACATTATCATTGAGCTTTCCATCAAAAGCTTAGCAGAACATCTAGCACTAACTGATTGTTGGGTAGTTGAGATAGAGACCGAAATAGATTGCAGTCTTACCAACAAAAACAACAAAAGCAGGGTGCCAAAAGGGGCCCAATCCCCTACGGTGTCTAATATTTTACAACAATCCCCTTTATTGGACAGCTTGACAACCGATCCGTTGGGCAATTTGTCATTATACAATATCGTAAATTGAACGGTGAGAGATAAGATTAACGCTTCAATCGATAGTAGGCAATTCTGGATTTGGTGATCGATGGCATGCAGCCTAATGGGTGCGGTACCACAAGATTGGAATGACCACAAGGGGGGTCGACGGATGGTTGATTTATCAGATCGTTGTGTTGGTTCCTGTTTGTGTTTAATAACTTTTTGTTTTTAAATGAAGCACTATTAATAGGGAAAGAGATAGAGAAATGCTTGCAAGTTGGTGTGTACTTACGGGGTGGAGTGTTTAAGAGGTATGCAAGGAAATGTCTAATGCCAGATAGTGGAGGAATCTTCAGGTGAATGAAGCTTACCTGTAAGAAAGAGAGGAAGAGAAGAGATGGAAATGTTAATTTATGAGCATTTTATTCCTAAATAAATAGAACATTTAGTTAATTCTATGGAATCAGGATCGAGAATAGACCGGATCGTAAATTTCATTGATGAGCCAGCTCCTGTAAAGTTGTTAAAATGATGTGATCTTTAGATTGAAATTCAAACAACTCTCTTTAATCACCAAGATAATATGACTAGATAATTTTCACATTTAATCGGTTGACTTGTGTTTTTAATCGTACCAAACATAGAAGAATCATCATTCAAACAGGGGTTTCATATATGATAATAAACCCCTCAAGAAGGCTTATACAATTTTTAAAAAAATCGAGAGTTCCTGCTAAAAAGTGCAATCAGAACTCGATAGTTTGGAGATTCGATGAAGTTTTACAAATGCAAGCTCACACACATTTACGCTTCGATGGCCTACCGTAATGTTCTTTAAAATTCAAAAGTGAAGCCTTTTGACATCCCAGTAGGCCATCGCATGCTCTTGTTGTGGCTCTTTATAGTTTAATTTAAGTCCTGTGTTTTTTAAACGTTGGTTGCAAATCTAAAGACCAACGTCAAAATTCAAGAGATAAGCATCCATACTTCGCGCACATTGCATTTATTTTGAAGACAGTGCACGATCTATAACATTCCCGAAATGCATTATCTCCTGGAACGTGCTTGGCGCTTATCACGAGTCAATTAAACACAACAAATGTGTCGTAAAAAGTCTCTCAAAAACGAGCCAGCAATGAATTGAATCGACTTTTATTATCAGCCGTATCGCGTACTTCTATCACATTCGGCGCCCAACAACGGCGAACGAGGGGATCACTACAAATACAGAGAGCGAGGGTGATAGTAGGGTTTGCAGACCCAATCATTGAATTATCACGCATCTGTCCAACATCCTGATACCTGTGTAATGTTGTCCAGGTGATAAAAAGCGGTCCAGGCAAGTCGGACTGACACACTCCCCTGGACGGGCTGATGTAATGTCCCTTGTATCCGGTCCAATTGTGGCACGATTTACCGCACCAATTACAACCAATTGACAAGCGATAGGGACCTTGAGAGGGGACCCCCCTAGGCGGAGTGAGGCGGGGAGATCATAAATATTGTTCAATCGATTGATGAACCACACACGGCCGTGTGGTACAGTACGCTCACGACAGTGGCCAGTGATGGGTGCGCGTTGGAATTTAGCATTGTTCGGGCTGGTGCTTGTCGCCGCCGGTTGTACCGTGCGGGCGCAGGAAGCTCAACCCGCCGACAAAGAGTGGTGGGAAACGGCCCTGTTCTACCAGATCTATCCCCGCTCCTTCTACGACACGAACGATGACGGGGTGGGAGATGTGCGGGGCGTTACGGCGAAGCTGCAGTACCTGAAGGACACGGGCATCGATGCGACGTGGCTGAGTCCGATCTTTAGCTCGCCGCAGGAAGACTTTGGGTACGATGTGTCGGATTTCAAGCAGGTCGATCCACTGTTTGGCACGAACGCCGATCTGGAGCAACTGTTTGCGGAGGCGAACAAGCTGGGGCTGAAGATAGTGCTGGACTTTGTGCCGAACCATACGAGCAACAAGCACCAGTGGTTCATCGATTCGGAGAAGGGAATTGCACCGTACCGGGACTATTACGTATGGCGCCCGGCCAGGATGGTGAATGGGCAGCGAATGCCACCGAACAATTGGGTAAGGTTGCTTGCATTTTTTGTTGGTGGGCGTGGGTAAGAAGCCTCTCTTATGTGATTTAATCAACAGCAATCGGTGTTTTACGGCTCGGCTTGGGAGTGGAGCGAGCTGCGCGGCGAGTACTATCTGCACCAGTTCGCCAAAGGCCAGCCCGATCTGAACTATCGCAATCCGGCCGTGGTCGCCGAGTTCGACGAAGTGCTGCGGTACTGGATGGAGCGCGGTGCGGCTGGATTCCGGGTCGACGCGATCAACCACATGTTCGAGCATCCGGACTTTATCGACGAGCCGATCAACAATCCGGAGGATCCGAACAGCTACGGCTACACGCACCACATCTACACGAAGGATCTGCCGGAAACGTACGACGTGATCGCGCACTGGCGCACCGTGCTGGATGACTTTGCCCGCCAGAAGGGTAGTGATGCTATGTAAGTGTTGGATTTGCTTGGTGTCTTGCAGTGTGGTGACCTTTGACCCTTTCCTACAGCATCATGATGACGGAAGCGTACGCCAATCTGACGATGACGCTGCGCTTCTACGAATCGGACGATGGCAAGCAGCAGCGCGCTCACTTCCCCTTCAACTTTGTGATGATCGAGGAGCTGGGAGAGAATTCGAATGCGCGTGACTTTAAGCGGGTAATTGATCGTTGGCTGGGCAATGTGCCGCGCGGTAAAACCACCAACTGGGTGCTGGGCAATCACGATAAGCCGCGCGTTGCTAGCCGGTACGGAGTGGAGCGCATTGACGGTATGCAGCTGATGTTGCTAACGCTGCCCGGTGTGGCGGTAACGTACAACGGGGACGAGATCGGTATGATTGACCATCGGGACATTTCGTACGAGGAAACGCTCGATCCGCAGGGATGCAATCTTGGCCCCGAAGGATACCGGTGGGCATCGCGTGATCCACAGCGCGTCCCCTTCCAGTGGGACGATACGTATAATGCGGGCTTTTCGCGTGCACCACGTACCTGGCTGCCGGTGCATCCTTACTACAGGCAAACGAATCTGCTGAAGCAGCAGGAAGCGGAGTACAGCCACTACAAGTTCTATCTGGATGCGGTTGCGATGCGTAAGGATCGGGTGTTTACGCACGGTCAGTTCAAGTCGCACGCGTTCGGTGATGGTGTGTTTGCGTTCGTGCGGTACTTGAGGGAGAACGAGGATCGCATGGACGATCCGTACCGGGTGGTGCTGATCAACTTCTACGGCGAGCGCACCACGATCGATGTGAACGATCTGTACGAAATTCACAACCAAACGCAGGTGTATCTGGTCGGTACGGAATCGCGCCACAAGGTGGGACATTTGCTAACCGCAAAGGAAGTCACGCTGGGCCCGTGGGACTCGATCGTGCTTGGGCCTGTGTCGGGTGGTGCACGGGCTGTGCTAGCTTTCGGATTGCTCGTCCTTGCCGTGGTGAAATCGTTCCTTTTCTAGGCGCTGAAGTAGATGTCGGTTTCTAACGAGCATAATAAATATCCTTAAGAACCAAACAATAGGGCGTACTTCTTGCTTTTGTTTTCCGCGAAAGATTATGTTGTAACTAAAAGGAACCCACCCACACACACTCACTCACGAACCGGAGAATGATAATCCGCTTTCCACGATTTAATTACAATGGCATCGGGTTAGACGGGAAAGACGGGTGTCGCTGACGAGGCAAAAAAGAAAACACGTCACACCACAGTCGACGTCGTCCTCGTGGAGCGCGTACAAATTGATGAAGGTTGAATTATTTGTAAACAGTCGCGCCCTTTTGCGTGGAAGTGTAAGCTTACCAATGTTGTCCCACAACCGCACACACACACACACATGGCCATGATGACGCTTTCACAGGGAGAAAAGCTAAATTTAACCTGAAGTTGATTTATTGTCACATACGCGCCCCTTCGCGGAAAGAAAAAGGAACAACTCGAATGGCGCGGCAGTGAAAAATCGATACTGAAGCTCAAGGAGATTTTGCTCTTCACTCCCCTCCCTCGAAGGACAGATTGGCTGAGAAACGGTGTGTGTGTCTTGCAAGGGGGATTTTTTTGTTCCCTGTCCCGCAAAGTTTGGCCGAAGACGAGCGCGATAATCTTCCCCGTCGCTGTGGGCTGTCGGTAAAGCGTCTCAGAATTGATGAAGGTAATTCGGAGAAAAGTTGAGCCGCCATCGTTAAATAGCATATTGTCCTTTGGCGACGGGCGGTCAGTACCTCTGGTGCAACGTTTTGAAGCTTCGGAGCTCGTTCGGCGTACGGTGAATTATGCGATTTGGAACAAAGTACTTGCAAAAGCACAGGGAGTCGGAAAATGTTATCTGCTTTACATTATTATCGTTGATATTAATCTGATTATGGTTTTATTTTGCTTCGTCTATTGTGTTTTTTGTGTTGTTTCGCAGTGTTGGTACTTTCTCATATACCAAGAGGGATAGCCAAAAATCTTGTCGTTTGTCATTTTTTCTTATCAAACTTGTTGGGAATTGAATAAGAACAGTATTGTTATTAATTAACAAAAATGACAAATTGATGTTCGTAATAAAAATAAAAATAAAATGTAACAAATATCAAAGATAATGATAGAGATAATGAACATTTAAAGATAATGACGATATAACTGATTAAAAACATTTGATGGATTCAAAGTGGACACCAAATTTACAAAAATCCTATCGTAATTTTGATATTTATATGTTAAGAAAATGGAAAATAATAAATTTCAGAACATTATGAAATCGTTAAAGGATGCATCTTTAATACTGTTTTCCTCCTTCTTCAATAGTGTAAAGACGACAAATTGTCATCAATATTAATAACCTAATCAAGACAAATTCAACCATTGATTACAGCAGCTCCCTAAAACACTCCCACGAAGCATTGCGTCCTTCTGTTATATTATTTATAAATAGGAAATCATCACAACGCAAAACATATGGCCGCCCTGGTAATCAGCGTGCCAGTAATCAATCAAGGCGGGAAAACGCACATCACATCCGCCCGACAGCACACTTACCAATTACGTAGGAATAGCCGTCCAGCGTCAGCACACACTTCCTGGTGGCGGTACCGGGCGGGTAGCGCAGCGCACGGGTGAGCAGATTCTTGCCGGTTTGGAACCGGCCCGGGCCACCCTCGAGGTGGCACTTGTGCACGGTCGTATCCTTGCAGCAGTCCGGCACGCAGTCGACACAGTCCCCGTAACACTCGTGGCACTTGGCCGGCCCTCGCTCGAGCGCTTGGGCCAGCTGCTGCAGCTCCTCGTCGCTCGAGTTGGAATCGCCCGCCATATCGGGAGGGTTTTGTTTTCTTTGGTTTAGTGTTGTTGTTTTTTTATTTGTATTTTTATGTGGGGGGTGGAAAGCTTTCAATTAATTGCACGAGGAAGTGGAGCGTTCAGGGCATGGATACATTTGTGGAGGGGTAATATTGGTGTGTGTTTTTTTGTGTGTGTCACAAATACGAAAAGAATCACAGTTTTCTGTTTTAAAATTACAGCAATCTAATCACATCGTTCGAATCACAATCACCCAAATCAGTCTCTCTTTTTAGTTAGGACGGAGTATACTATATGCGGGACAAAAGGGAGCTTTTGTAACGATTAGTTCTTTCATATGCAACATAGAAGTAGCATTCACTGTGACTGTTATACCGTAGGACAGTTTACACGTTTACATTGCATGCACCGACTTCTAAAGCGAGCTTAACGAATAACGCGCGACAATTACGACCGTTTCCGCGATGAGGGATGAGTGGGACAATCGATGATGTGGACCGAGGGACGTTTCCCTCGTTGTTGGTGGATGAGCGGTTGTTGTTTGATGATATTCCCTCGGTGTGCCAGCTGTCGATACACACCGCCGGGTTAGAGATGAACAAATTTTGAACCATACACACTCATGCACAAAACGATCAGCCGTTAGACACACAACACAATTGATCGAATTTCTTCGGGGGGCTAATGAGAGGATTTATTATACGATTCACGAAATTCTTTTTTCAAATACAACAAACAAATGCGAACACTCCAGACGGTTTTGGTTGCGGTTAGAGAGGGTTTTGCAAAAGTCGTTAAAGTCGTTCAAATGTATGGAACGTAAAGAACATTACACAATAACAGGAAACATAGTACACCTTTTTACATGCTCGGTACAAGGCGCTTTGATAAATCTAAAGCTTATGTTTCAACATGACCCAGGCAAAGGTATGTATAGACCTTTAAAGAGAAAAAAGCCACCTTCAAAGGCACCGGCAATGTGCCATCGGAAATGAAGTGTGTACTGATGGTAAATTTTCCCGTTTGATGAAAAGCATTAGCCTCGAGGGCCCCGAAGCTACCGTTGCGGAACAAAGCGCTACACGATTTGTCTTCTCCAACGTTCACAACCAACAAAGCAAGGCGAGCGTACGCCTCGGAACGTTGCTGTGCCGTTGTCGCCGTGCTGCTTACACCCTGCGGGAGAAGGACGCTCGTTTGGCTGTTGGTGTCAAGTAAATTATTGCTTCTTCAACAAGGTTTCTGTGGTAAAATGGCAAATTTGTCCCCCGAGTCTCGGTCTGCATCACCCGTCTGTGGCTGTATGTGTGAAAGCGTGTGTGTTTGTGTATGTGTAGGCCGATCCCATAAGTGAGCCGTTTCTATGCGCTCGCTTTTTCCAACCCACCGTCTACAACGGCGTCTACTTTGATGAGCTTTTGCACCGTTTCAAGATTTGTTTCTTCGTTCAGTTTTATGGTCCCAACACTGGGGACCATAACATGTGCGATCCCTTGTGCTGCGATCGTTAACCTTTTTCCTCACGCTGCCGGGGGGGGGGGGGGG